>BRDA01000562.1:37331-48854 GCA_036984385.1 Crenuchus spilurus
CCCCCCCCCCCCCCCTTTCACTTTTACTCTCCCCCTCCATCTCTCTTTTTATTCCTTTTACATTTAGGCACTCTCTCTCTCTTTCTCTCTCTCTCTCTCTCTATCCCATAATTTAGTCTTTCGCTATCTCTCTCTGCCCTTTTTACTCTTAGTCTCCATCTCTTGCTATCCCTTTTACTTAGGGTGCTTTCACACCTACTGTACATTGTTTGGTCTGGACTTTCGGACTTTTCAGTTGTGTCCAAACCAAAATAACAGGTGTGAAAGGGGCCATGAAACACGATTCGGACCAAAGGAGCAAAATTTGGTCTGACCAAAAGAGGTGGTCTCGGTCCGAACCTACGATCCCATTCGCATGCAGTGTGAACACACTTTTCTTGAAGGTTCGGACTTTCGGACCAAATACAGGAAGTTGACGCAGACGTTTAACAACATTCAAGAACAACAAAATAAAAATAAGGAACAACATCAAAATGAGCCGTGATAGCACATGGAGCGAGGAGGAAACGACATGTTTAATATAATTTTGTTCTGATGAACATGTGAAAAGTCATCTTGAAAAACGCATAAAAATACTGAGATGTGCAACTTATTTTCTGAGAGGATGAGATAGAAAGGAGATGATACAGCAACCTAAACTAAAGAAACTGCGGCAGCGATATATAAAAGTATTTAAACGCATCAGACGCTCATCCTTCTACAAACCAATCAGTGAACCAATCAGAAAACGCCCCACACATAAGTGATGATGACAGCACGTGGGTGTGTCATAGTAAAAGTCTTTGGTGCGCTCGTAAAAATGCAGTGTGAAAACAGACCTAACCGGACCAAATATATACAAAGTAACAAACACACAAACCTTGGTTCAGACCATGATCCAGACTTTCAGGTGTGAAAGCACCCTTAGTCTGTCCCTTATATTTCTCTCTTTTCTATCCCTTTTACTTTTAATCCCTCAATCTCTGTCTCTAGCCCATTTACTCTTTCTTCATCCCTTTTTACTTTTAGTTTCTTTTAGCCCTGTAGTCAGTCTCACTCTGTGCCTGTTTTACTCTTTTAATCTCTCTATCCTGCTTTTAATCTCTTATGTACTCCTTTAGTGTCTCTATCCCACTTTATATCTTTTATTTACTTTTGTAGTCACTCTCCCTCCCTTACTGTCTTTTTACTCTATTAGTCTCTCTCTGTCTTTTACATTAGCCTCTCTGTCTATTTTACTCCTGAAGCCTTGCTTTTCCTCTTTTATTCTTTCTCTCTTTCATTCTTTTTTCTTGTAGTCTTTTTCTTACTTTTAGTCTTTTACTCACTCTCTGTCTTATACTGTTTTATTCTCTTTTACTCTTTAGGGCTCTCTCTCTCTCTCTGTCTCTCTCTCATTGTTTTAGTCTGTCTGAGAGTTTTGTGAACTCTGTTTAATGGAGTGCTCTGTAGTGTCAGCTGTTGGTGCTTCAGAAGTGCTCTCTGTGCTCTGAGCTCTTTGATGTTGTCCTCATTCTCTTCAGAAGTGAAAATGATTGTAGAAGAGAGCATCAGAGCACTCAGCATTTCTTTCTCTCTCTGCCTCTCGTTTAGCCCCTGAGGTCCTGGCTCAGAAACCCTACAGCAAAGCAGTGGACTGCTGGTCCATAGGCGTCATTTCTTACATCCTGTGAGTTGGGTAATTGCTTGCTTTTAGTGTATTCAAATATGTATGTTCATTCCACACTGAGTTAAATGTAGCAGTTCCTTTTAGAAGTTAAATACATGTTATTTATCTTTTGCTACTTTAGTTGTATCCCAAGTGACAACTCCAAGCAAGGCTGCTGTACTGACTTACAGTCTGCCATTACATATTCATGTGAATGAGCACTCAAGCAGAGTGCCTTAGCAAAATGGTTCCTCAAAATAGAGATGAAGTCTAGGGAGTCAGGTGTGCAAAAATACTTTCTCACCATACAGCATCTTTCCCAGGCTGTGCGGCTATCCTCCATTTTATGATGAGAATGACGCCAAACTATTTGAACAGATTCTGAAGGCGGAGTATGAGTTTGACTCTCCGTACTGGGACGACATATCAGACTCAGGTAATTCACCTTTCACTACTGTGACTTCTTCACTAAAGTCAAACAGTAAACACAAAACTGTTGTGTTTAATTTTGAAATAACTGTCATTTGCAGTATTTTTATGTTTTAATTCTATAGACCTCATGTTAATGAGATATTCTAATAATGAAAGTTTTAACAAAATAAAACACAAACAAAATGTACAGAAACATGTTCAGGAAATTGACTGTGACAAATCAATTCGAGTATATAGACGGATAAATTGTGCTGAGACTAGTGCTTTAGACTAGACTTTGAAGCTTATTATTAAAGCACATTTTAATGCTGTTTCTCTCCTCATAGCTAAGGACTTCATATGCCACCTAATGGAGAAAGATCCCACGCTGAGATACACATGTGAACAGGCCTTACAGCACCCATGGTAGAGGTTCTAATCTCTGTAGTTCAGAGATGTTTTCTCAGTTCCACAGTGCTTCTGTCTGTTCTGCCTTTGCTCAGTTTTAAAACAACTATTTGAGCTGACCGGTCTGTATCATTCCCTCCCGCTCTGTCTCTTTCTGTCTCTGGTTTTAAAGGATTTCGGGAGATACAGCTCTTGACAAGAACATCCATGAGTCAGTCAGTGCTCAGATTAAGAAGAACTTTGCCAAAAGTAAATGGAAAGTGAGTGTTCTCACAGTGTCTCTTTCTCTATTTCAACTCTACTACTGCAGTTGCACCAATACAGACTGGCTAACTGTACTTCTGATCCAAAAACAAAACACTGTGTTTTAGGTCCAGGCTTAACTTAATCATCCTTAATCACTTTAGTAATACAGTAGTGATACAAATCAAAATACATCAGTGTAAGCCTTTGTATCATAGACTGTATATAAGAACTGGACAGTACACGCCAGTTTACTCCCATTGTGAAATTTTGAAGCTGAAAAACGGTTGAAATAGATGCAGTCATATTGTTTGCGCTTGCGCATTAGATGCAAATTGCAATCAGAGTATGTGCAGTACAAACAGAAGGTCAGGCAGTGTTAAGATTAAATCAAAGAGTGAAAAGTCAAACAATGTAAAATAAGTTGAGTTGAATTTTTAGTGTTGTAACAATCCACACCCCTTTAAATAATAATTTTAATAATCCAAATAATTTTTATAAAATGCTTTTATTATAAAGAAAAATACTGGGGGGTTAATTTCTATATGTGCAACTTGTGGAAATAAGGCAACATAAACAAAAATAAGTGAACGAGGAACATAATTACAAAAGTTGTTGTATCTCCCATTCAATAAAACTGTTATGGGCGGGGTTTAAAATTCTATTGCAAGCAACCACTAGAGGGCATCAGGAACATTTTGGATTCCCTTTACTTATGCTATTGTTGTATCCAGTTCTCATATACAGTACAATTGATTTTTTGTATATGTAACTGTAAAAATAGCAAACCTGTTACTTTTATAACTAGCTGTGTGAAAATAACATATTCTACAGCCCACTGCATAAAACCTTATGATCTAACTTGCAAGTTCTAGACTAAAAAGCTGTATCAGTGTTGCTTATTTTAAGACTGAACTTAATTTGCTGGATGCTGCACATTAGTGGAGATTGAGATGACTCCCTACTGTCTGTCCCAAATGTCTAAATGCTTTGAGTCTCTAGAAAAGCATCACTAAAAGCTCTAAATATATTCCAGGATTAGTCCTGCAGATGCTGATGAACACATTTTAGGTGCACATAACATTGTGTGTTTTTATGCACAGCAAGCCTTCAATGCCACAGCAGTGGTCAGACACATGAGGAGGCTGCAGCTGGGCACCAGTCTGGAGGGCTCAAGCCAGATCACCTCCACCAGTCCCTGCCACAGACACCTGCTCCTGCCTGCCAAAGAGCAGCAGGAGGCAGAGGAAGAAGAGCAAGAGGAGGAGAATGGTGAGATAGACGCTCACACATCAAGACAAAGAATTTATTTTTTTTGCCTGTTATGCAATAAATCATGACACAGTGATAGCACCATGTTTATCAATCATTTAACTTTAATGAAAATGTAATAATAATTAATTAAAGTAAATTATTGATTATAGTTCTAGAAAAACAAATTCAATTTACACAATTTCTTTACCCAACTCAAATCAAGACTTGTTGTGTACTGGAGCTATGAGGCTATTATAGCTAAGTAATGTATTTTTATGATCACCGTTGTACAAATGAAATGGCAAAATCAAAACTTGCATAAAATTATGATTTGTTTAGAAGAATTGTTCATTTACCTCAGATATAATCCATCAGGTCTTAAGGTCTTACAGTTTAGTCAATGTGTAATGGTCATGTCTTACTGTGAGCTATTAAAATGAATAAAAACATCACTGTGTATCTGAATGCAGCATCAGTCATGTTAGACACAGGATCTATATTCACATACCACGTCAGGAGTTAGTGACAACCAGTAAACAGTCATGCTGGCTTTTGAAATTGCTGTTTGTATTAATATTTTTAGTTCACAGTTGTCATATGTGCCCTAAAACACACCGACTAGTTTGTACAACCATATATAATACCTGGATATGGGTTGAGAGAAGTTTTGTAGACATATTTTTACAAAAATAATTGGGCTCTTTGGTGACAATTGAGTTCTACAGCTTGTTAGCAACATTAGCCACACAGCTCCAGTTCCCAACATTTGGGCTCCATACATATCCTGAAAAATTGTTTAATCTAGGATATCTTAATGTAAGGTAAAATTAAAACAATATAAATGACTTTATTATTTTCAAGAGACTTAAGCCGTATTCAGATTGGATTAAATTTACATGGGGTCCTGGTGTAATTCTGTTTTTTTTTTTTTTTTTTTTTTTTTTTTTACAGGAGCTCCTCAGTTATTTTATTTATGTCCAGACATGTCTTCATAAATCACTAACCAAAAAATATTAATGCTTTTGAATTCACTCAATAATCCAACTTGGTTTGGATGCAACGTCTTTCACTTACTCTACTTAGGTAAGCATTATGCAGAGGACAAAGAAACTAAAGTTAAAGAGAAAAGCGAAGCTTATTAAAGAACTGATTATAATCACAACTACATTTACCCCATTCACCATGAGTTCCTTAAAGATCTAATGTTAAATGATGTCTTAAAGATAATAAGGAGATTATCCTTAAGTCTTAAATAATAAGTGTATAAGCATATAAATAATAATTAACATGACCAAATTATCATGTGAAAAATACAACCCCAGAAACTTTTTTTTTTTTTTTTTTTTTTAAATTTTTGCCAATTTTCTCCCCTTCCCAATGTGGTAGTTGCCAATTAACCCATCCCATCCACTAGGGGGCTCTCCACATCACTTTGCACTGTCCCTGACTCTAGGAGGGTGAAGACAAGCACACGCCTCCTCCACTGCGTGTGATACAGCCACCACCTCTTTTTGAACTACCACTGGTACACAGTCACTGGGGAGCCGAAAGGAACTGGCAGTAGACGCCTGAGCCAGCAGACATTACAATGTGTGAGTGATAGGAAGAGTGAGAGCGCCATCTACCCACCCAGAGAGAGCACTGTTGATGGCAAACAGCATGATCCGGATTCGAACTCACGATCCTCTGGTCATAGTGTCAGTGTTTAGTCCGTTGAGCCACTCGGGCCCACCAGAAACTCATTTTAATGCTGTCCAGTTACATGAGTTTCATCCCTGAGAAGATGTGGAAAATATTTCATTACCGATGCTAAAGTGAACATGCACAACCACTGACCAGTGTGGTCTAAATAGACTAAATAATTCCGCATTTAACCCATCTGTGCAGTTAAACACATACTAGTGGGGCAGTGGCACGTTTCCATAGCAGTGGGCAGCCCTATTCAGCAGTTGAGGGTTAGGTGCATTGCTCAAAGAGATTTCAGTCATGTAATGCCTGGGGATTGAACCAGCAGCTTTCCAGTCACAAGATTGGGGCCCTACCCACCAGACCTTTCTGAGAAAGAAATCCAGTCTGAACAGGGCTGCATACAATAGACATGTTTTGCAACATGGTTGACTCTTACCTAAAATATTTAAAAATATGTCACAGAACTAAAAACAGTAACAACATGCATATTAAAGGCTAAATTAGGTCAGTACTTTTGTACATTTTTATAGGTGTCATCAGTATGTCATCCAGCCTTAAAACATAAGCAAGTCTGTATTAAATGATAGCTCAGCACAGTTTGAGGCAAGCTTGCAGTTTGCACAATGCTGTGGTGTACATAAGCTTCAGTTACTTGTTGAAATATCACTTCAAGACAAGAACAGTTCTGCCTCTGGTGTAAAACAGATATATTGGGTTTTTTTGGACTATGCAGAAGTCAGAATATGTTTTCTGTACTCTTGCCTTGGCTAGGTTCTCCTGCTGGTGATGGCCGTCGTGGGAGTGCTGATCGGGACAGTCTGAGAAGCTGTGCATACTGCTGTCGACCAGCCAGCAGGGTCTGAGAGAGACCTAGCAGTGAGCAGAACACGGAGGGAACCAAGCAGATCTCATCACACACACACTTCTACTGCCACCAGTCTGGCTCTGAATACAGAGCTATTCCATCAGTGTCCAACAGAGGGAGCTAGAGCAGGCAGCTGGAAATGTGGAATGAGGAGGAGAGGAATCAGGGGAGGGCTTTGAACATGCTGACCTGACATTCATGTGTCATTCTCTTATAACACCCATGTTTGGTTTTGTCCATTTTCTTGTGTATCCCAACCAAAGAAAACCAAACTGTGAGACTCTTATAAAGAGTTGCTAGAACAAAAAATCTGACTCCAAGTAGGTAATAGGAGAGAACAGGGGTTGTTAGCAAAAGACAAAAGAGCATTTATGGATCTCAAGCTGATCATACTGCCCCATGATCTTTGTTAAGCTTGATTTTAAAGTCCTCCTTGCCTTAATTCCGTGGTGTATTTACTTGATGTAAGGTCTATGCAGCGTATGTATCCCTGAGCCTGTGTTCTGCGTCAGACTGGTTTTGCAGCATGGGTTGATAATACACAGCTTTGAGCTGGAGCCTGCTTACGTGTGAATGGGACTGTGGTTTCAGGTCTATGGAAGTCAAAGGAGAGGGACACAATAGCTGTCCTGTTACATGCTTAATCTGAGATCCCTGCACCATGTCTTCGACCTATATTAGTGGAAATGAACTTTTATATGTTTATGACAAAAATCTAGGTATAGGTTTTAATCCTGGTCCTTAGAGCAACCTCTCTTAAGCTACACTTAAAAATTAAGGGGTTCAGTACCACAGAAGAACCACATTTGAATCCCTAAAGAACCTTTCAATGGATGTTGAAGACGACTTAAAGTTGAAAGAAAATGTAAACATTTCTAGAACATCCAAGTAAAAACTATTTTGGAATGGTTCTTTTTAAGATTGTAGAGAAGGCTACAGAGCACTGAATGCTTAGCAAGTAGACTTTTGGTATGTCCCAAAAGAGTGTGAGACATTAGTATCTGAAAGGCTTGTTTGACCTTTTGATACACTTAAGCAGGGATCTCAGCTTTGGACTGTTGGCTATAATCTGTATCTTGCTCCTCTGAGAAGACGTCTAATGTTTGCATGACCTCGTAAATGTTTACATAAGCGATGAGAAACATATAGATATTATTATCACTATGCTAATATAACAAGACTGAAACTTTTACTCTGTATGACGTTGGAGACACAAAGTATTTTGGCACTAGTGGGAGGGGGCACACTTTTGAATACTGCGTGGAATGCACTTGATAGATTACGGTGTCATTTTTTTCCTTCATAATACATGGACTATTGTTTGTACACAGTTGTTGTCTGAAGCTCTTAACACATTTCATGTGTATGAGTTGCTACTTACAGAGTAAGGATAATGTGGTGACTGACATTTTTACTTTGTCGTTTTTGATGGAAAAAAATAGTCTGTTCATCTTTCTGTTACTTCTAAGCAAATTTGACCACCTGATATAAAAAAGAGCCATTAAAGCCATCCTGAAAAAAGTATTAATCATACTGCTGCCTCATAATTGTAGTCTAGTACCAAATGTACTACTAGAATCCAAGTACATGGCTCAAAAACAAAGGGAACACTTAATCATCACAGAATAACACCAAATCAGTTTAACTTCAGGGATATCAATCTGTCCAGTTACGAAGCAAAAACAATTGTGAATCAAGTTCATCTGCTTTGGTGCAAATGAAATTGACAACAGGTGTGCAGACAACCCCCAAAAAGGAATGATTTTGCAGTTGGTGGCTACAGACAGTCTCTTTATCCTTCCTGATTGATACTTCTCTAGGTTTATGTATTAACAACATCCTTGTTCGTACTGATAGCATGAGGTGGCACCTGCAGCCCGTTCAGGTTGCTTAGGTAGTTCACCTCCATATGTGCCATCACAGGAATGTTTTTGCTGTGTCTTCCAGCACAGTCTCAGGAGCATGGAGGAGATACAAGGACATGGGCTGTTCCACAAAGAGCTGGACAGGGCCGTAGAAAGGCATCAGCCCAGCAGGAGGACTGGTATCTGCTCTTTTGTATGAGGAAGAACAGGAGGAACAGTGCCAGAGTCCTACAAAATGACCTCCAGTAGTCTACAGGTGTGCATGTTTCTGATCAAACTGTCAGAAACAGACTCCATGAGTGCCCAACATCCTCTAGTAGGACCTGTACTCAGAGCCCAGCACTATGCAGTTTAATTGACATTCAGCAGAGAACACCAGAATTGGCAGGTCCACCATTGGTGTCCCGTTCTCTTCACAGATGAGAGCAGGTTCACCCTGAGCACAGGTGACAGATGTAAAATAGTCTGGATATGCTGTGATGAATGTTGTTCTGCCTGCAACATCATCCAGCATGACCTGTTTGGAGGTGGGTCCTTGGAGGGATGGGCAAATCTCCATGTCATAGCCAATGGTACCCTGAATGCTGTACCGGGATAAAATCTTCAGTGTCGAGCCTTATTCTGGTGCACTGGGCCCTGGGTTCTTCCTGGTGCAGGACAATGCGCAGGCCCCATGTGACCAAAGTGTGCTGACAATTTTCTGGATGAAGAAGGCATTGATGCCGTTAACTAACCATCACATTTCCCAGACCTGAATCCAGTTAAGAATCTCTGGGATGTTATGTATCAGTGCATCCAGTGTCACCAATTAGCACCAGAGACTGCCTAGTAGCTCACTGGTGCCCTGATTTAGGCCTGCAAGTAGAGCCCATAGGACTCCATCCCCTGCCTCATCAAGAGCATGCCTGATGTTGTGCATACAGGAACTACTGAGTCACATCATGAGCTGCCCTGATCAGCTTGCGATGTAATTTTCTTTACTTTATTTTTTTTATTTTAATGCTGCCCTCACTGGGTTTCCATTGACCATTGTTACATCATTTTGTTCTCAAATAATCAGCAAAGATTTCTTTCACTGAGATCCGATCTGTGATTTAGGTGTTCCCTTATTTTAAGCAGTGTACTACAGTCATTGGAGCAGTGAGGAGCAACTGAATGAACAAATGTTTTTGCAGTTTTGCTTAAAAGGTGGCATGAACAGTGTTAAAACAGGAAAATGCAAAACCTGTCTCTGACTTCTTGCCCAATTTCATTGTGTTTTACATGAGAACAGATGCTAATTTCAAATGAAAGAGACACAAACTATGTGCATTATATATATATATATATAAAGATGTATAGGAAGATTGTATATCTTTTTGTAAAAGCTGTTTCGAGCTACACATGTATGGATGCAATGCATCATGGGTTATTGAGAGAGCAACAAAGAGCCAATGATTTGTACCCTTGAGGATATTGTAGCAGGTTCTGAAATAAACACTCTTGTCTATGCATTGTGTGTTCAGTAAGATTTATGTGTACAGTGCAAATAAAGGTCACATCAAAGTGCTATGCAAAGCCAGGCTATGGTTGGTAATTTCAGGTTAAACATCCAAAAGGGTGTGTGTGTACACATTCACATAACACAGGAATTGTGCAAGAGAAAGGATAAAGCCCTTTATTTCTCAGAACTGCAAAATATATGTACAATATTGTTATAGTACTGTGAAAGTATTTGCCTTACTGTTATATATCATGTGACTGCAGAATGTAACTGTAAGTGTGTAAACTACAACAAAGACATTTGACCTTGCTTAGTGAAACAGAAGTATGTTATACAATACAGTACCACAGAAATGCTGTAATATGCAGTTTACCTACAACACAATTCTGTTACTCAGCTCTCACAACTCAGGTATTGATGTTCTGTGTTCGTTAGTTTGTCAGTGAAATATGCAGGAAATTGTCCATAAAAAGTGCAAAACCTTTGCTGTACATTCAGTAATACTAGTTTTAGAAACCAGATAAAGTGCTACTGTCTATATGACATTTTGACCAGGTTATGTCGCAATAGTGGACGTCTTAGGAACCACTTGAGATGGTCTAACAAAGCATAACCAACATATCTCAAACTTTCTCCTTCACCAGTATTCAACACTCTGGTTTCCACCAGTAACATCCATAATCCGTAATACAGATTGCATATCAATAGCATCTAAATCATCCCATCACTCTGTAAGTGCCACATATCTGTGTTAGAGTGAAAGAGAGGCCTACAGCTCTTTCTCCACAGCATTTGACACAGCTGTCCTCTTAAGGCTCTCCTTCACCCTGATGAACTCAGGTGCTCTCTTCATTCTTTCTCTCTCCTCTTCCATCTCTCTCTCCAGCTAAGGAAGAAAAGATGTATAAATAAACCTGTGATAAGCTAACCATTTGTAAGTTGAGACTTGAAAGGGTTGAAATGTTCAGTCATTTGCTAAAAGTGGAGATGTAAAAGGAGATTAACATGTTTTAGGTTTGATTTGAGCAGCCCTTTGGCTCTTTAAAACCTCTTTTGGCTTTTGGGATTCAGTTAGAGCTCGAGAAAAATTTACTTGAGGAAAAATTAAGGTCGTTTTGTATATACATCTGTATGTCTTTTGCAACTCTTTATGCTGCTGATTATACCAGCATTGCTGGTTCAAGACATCACAGCATAAAAACAATGTCACATTGAATGGCATTGTTAACTTGTATTCAGAGTGCTGACTTGACATGCCAGGTTAGTTTTGGTTTAAAGGTGACAAGTTAAAACAGAGACACAGCATAATATACATTTGATATAAAAAAAAAATGCTTTTAAGTGTGAGAAAATGACAAGTGTTGCATTTATTTTCATATCTTCATTTTTGTCCTATTAAAAACAGAATACATGTGTGAATCTGCTGAATCTGTTTTGTAGGATGATATATTAGAGAAGTGTGTGGGAGCCAATGCTGGACAATAAAGGAACCTCACTTCCTGAAGTGCTGTGATGTAGTCTTTGGTCACATGATAGTTTTCAGTTTGATTTTATCTAAATTTTACATTTAATGTTACTTTGGTACAGTTTAGGAATCACAGCATGGGAATGTAAAGCCTGTAATGTAGCTCTGTAATTGTGTACATAAACTGTTTTGAAGTGTGTATATATATATATA
>BRDA01000563.1:11336-22727 GCA_036984385.1 Crenuchus spilurus
TGTTATTTTGTTCTTAATGCATTCCACTATGTAATAAATAAAGATTTTCAACTGGAATATTTTATTCATTGAGATCTAGGATGTGTTATTTTAGTATTCCCTTTATTTTTTTGAGCAGTGTATATTATAGTTTGGGTTAAAATACTCAAACTCAAACACATAGCTTGTATCTTCATTTATTGTTCATTTTAGCTCCATTGACCATACAGGTACATTTTGTAGTTCTAAAATCACAACAGAGCAGGTGGATCATTCTCTGTTACAGTGGATCAGACACAGCAGAGCTGCTGCTGTTTTTAAACACCCCAGTGTCACTGCTGCAGTGAAAATAGTGCAGCCACCAGCATCCTGTGAGCAGCTCACACACTAGCACCACATCAGTGTCACTGAGAATGATCCACAAGCTCTGTGGGGGCTCCTGACCATTGAAGAACAGGACAAAAGGAGGCTAACAAAGTATACAGACAAACAGATGGACTACAGTCTGTAATTGTAGATCTACAAAGTGCACCTACAGTGATGTAAACAAGAGTATGCCCCCATCCTGTCTGTCACACTTAAACGTTTCAGATCACCAAACAAATTTAAATATTAGACAAAGATAACACAAGTAAACACTCAATGCAGTTTATAAATGAAGGTCTTTATTATTAAGGGAAAAAGAGATCCAAACCTACAGGGCCCTGTGTGAAAAAGTGATTGACTGAAGAGACAAAAGTTGAACTTTTTGGAAGGTGTGTGTTTCATTACATCTGGCATAGAAGGAACACCGCATTTCAGAAAAGGAACATCATATTAACAGTAAAATATGGTGGTGGTAGTGTGATGGTCTGGGGCTGTTTTGCTGTGTCAGGACCTGGAAGACTTGCTGTGATAAATGGATCTATGAATTCTGCTGTCTACCAAAAGATCCTGAAGGAGAATGTCCGACCATCTGTTCGTCACCTCAAGCTGAAGCGCACTTGGGTTAAGCAACACAACAACGATCCAAAACACACCTCTGAATGGCTTAACAAAAAGATTTTGGACCCCCCCCCCAAATTTATCCCCTTCCCAATGTAGTAGTAGCCAGTTAAACCCATCCCCTCCATTAGGACTCTTCCCATCACTCTGTACTGTCCCTGACTAAGAGGGTGAAGACAAGCACAAGCCTCCTCTGTTGCGTGTGATACAGTCACCGCCTCTTTTCGAAATACCGCTGATACACCGTCACTGGGGAGTCAACACGCTCAGAGGAAAGCGCAGGATTCCCAGCTCCAAATGAACCAATCAGCAGACGCCTGAGCCAGCAGACATAGCAATGTGCGCATGATAGGGAGAGTGAGAGCGCCATCTACCTGCCCAGAGAGAGCACTGCCAATTTTTGCTCTCTTGAGCCCCGGCTGTTGATGGCAAACAGCATGACTGGGAATCTAACTCGCGATCCTCTGATCATAGTGTCAGCGTCTTAGCCTGCTGAGCCACTCGGGACGAGACTTTGGATTCTTGACCTTAATCTGAGTGAGATGTTGCGACATGACCTTTTAAAGGCAGTTCACGCTTGTAAACCCTTCAATATGGCTGAATTACAACAATTCTGCAAAGACGAGTGACCCAAAATTCCTCCACAGCGCTGTAAGAGACTCATTGCCAGTTATTGCAAACACTTGATTGTAGTTGTTGCTGCTAAAGGTGGACCAACCAGTTATTTACCTTTTTCACACAGGGCCATGTAGGTTTGGATTTCTTTTTCCCTTAATAATAAAAACCTTCATTTATGAACTGCATCGTGTGTTTACTTGTGTTATCCGTCTAATTAAATTTATTTAGTGATCTGAAACTTTTAAGTGTGACAAACACGCAAAAGAATAAGAACTCAGGAAGGGGGCAAACATTTTTTTACACCACTGTATATGGTCACTGGAGCTAAAATGGACAATGAGTGGAGATACAAGGTGTGTGTACCTAATGAAGTAACCGGCGAGTGTATGTCAATCAAGTTAAAATGTCTAACACTGTCTTTATTAGCCAGTCATGCAGGGATTCTGTAGTAAAAGATTAAGGAATAAGGAGAAAACTCTGATTCGTAGGTCATGAAAGTTTCTCTATTCCACACAGAGCTCAAAATGAATGTGCCCGAAATGACACAAAAGTCAAAGGGGTTGTTTGTTGTTCAAAATGATTTTTACCTTCATCTCAGCCAAGAAGCACAAAAGTAAAAAGGCCAAGATCTAAACCACACAGCCTAAGTACTTTTCTGAAAGATCATCAGAAATAATAGTTGTATTTGAATACTTTCCCTTCACTATTCATGTCAAAAGTATTTATAATGGGGAGAAACCAAAGGAAAAAACCCTCGTGTTTGATACACACCTCATGCAAGTCTCTTTAAAGTCACTAGATTGTTGGATTTACTGCTTCTGCATGGTAACCATGATATTTGGTGCTGTTGTTTTCCTGAGCTGAAGACTACCTCTGTTGTATAACTCTCAACTGAATTTATATTTTCAAACCCCCCCCACCCTTTTGTGTGCTTCCAAGTCTTTGTTTACGGTTAAGCTACCAAAAATAGCTCTGAAGCAGATGTGAAGACAGAAGTGGAGCCCAGTAGCTGTGAAGGTGGGTGCCAAGCTGCTCTCCAAAACAGAGTTCTACTGCTTTTATGGACCTGCTGACTGATAACATCTTAAAACAGAGATCAGTCTGATGTGACTGCAGTGTGCTCGTCTACGATTGCTTTGTTTGTGGAATCACAGAATTTAAGCTAGCAAATAACTGAAGAGAACTTAAGAGGTTCTAAGGAGGACAATTAGTTTAAACCTGATCTCAATTTGGGAGGTTCTAAGGGGGACATTGAGTCTAAACTTCAGGGTGTTTTATTTCGTCTAATTGCAGAATTGACTTCCTGGCTTGACTTTTAAACATTTATTCCTTTTTTATTTTATTCCTTCAGTTTAAAATGTTAAGATTTGGAAGGATGGTGCACATTTAGTCTATATAATGAGGCTAGTTTGTTCTAGTCATTAAAAGTGAAGAGATACAGGCACAACCATTTTAATTTCGTTTGTTTTAATGTTCCTTCTTTTAAACTGTATGCTGATGTAGCTGCACATTTTCTCTGTTCTTCTTGTACTTTTATTCTGTTTATTGTTTCCCTTCTAGTTCTGTCGATTCACCTCTGTATTGATTAATCTGTAAAGCACTGTGAAAGGCTGTTGTATGAAGATGCTTTATAAACAAATCTGACGTTGAACTCTCACCTTTCCAAACTGCCGGAGAAGCTGTATAAGAGAGCCCTTCCCGAAGGAGTTGCTGAGGCTGGCGTGAAAGGCGAGCGTGGGATAATCCTGAGACAGAACTGCAACCCAGCGTTTCTAATGAGCGATCACACACACACACACATCTGTGAGCCTACAATGTCTAATGACATCCATACTGTCTCTACCAAGGCTATAGACACAACAAGTGATCGATTTGGTGGTTCTGAAATAACACTGATGCCCATCATACCACAAAAGAAGGACAACAAAAACCATCAGATGGCTGCTGCCATAAATCAGACTTCTGCTTCAAAACACAGAAGAGAATTTCCCACAGCTTTACTAAGACAACGAAACCTTATTCACAAAACCAAAGAGTCCTGAAGTGCTTACTGACTTTAATACAAAACCTTGTGAACAAATCCAGTTACTGATCTATGAACCGTATTTTCAAATGACATATAACGTGTGTCCAATCGCTACATATAAGTTATATTATATAAATTACACTCGTCATACGTTAAAAATGTGAATATAATTCAAACATTCATAGTGGTTCATCATTTAATGTGAATTTTTCAATACCATTTTTGTTTTAATGTTGATAAGTCTGTCTTACAGCTCATGAAAACCAGAAATCCAGCAGAATATTTCATTGTGAGTTTGAGTAAATGACTATTAAACAGTATAAACACTGTGTATCTCTCAGCTACAGCTGCCACATTCCTAATATCAACACTCCTGAACCAGAGACAACATCAGAAGTGTCTTACCTGGACTAAAGAGAAAAAGAACTGGACTGTTACTCAGTGCTCTAAAGTCCTCTTTTCAGATGAAAGTCAATTTTGCATTTCATTTGGAAACCAAAGTCCTAGAGCAGGGGTGTCAAACTCCAGTCCTGGAGGGCCGGATTCCTGTGTAGTTTGGTAATTTCTCTGCTGACACTACAATTAAACCTGCTCATTACCTACCGAGTTGAATCAGGTGTGTTTGATCAGGAAGACCACCAAACTTTGCAGGAATCCGGCCTTCCAGGACTGGAGTTCAACACCCCTGTGACCTAGAGTGGAGGAAGAGTGGAGAGACACAGAATCCAAAGTGTCTGAAGTCCAGTGTGAAGTTTCTGCAGTCTGTGATGGTTTGAGGTGTTGGTCCACTATGTTTTATCAAGTCCAAAGTCAATGTGGCCATCTACCAGAGAGTTTAGAGCACTTGATGCTTCCATTTGCTGATAAGCTTCATGGAGATGCCCATTTCTTTTTCCAGTGCTAAACTACTACTTACCACAATATTACTGTGCTTGACTGGCCAGACAACTCATGAGAAATAAGCCACACTGATCAACATTAAAATAAAGATGTCACTTTGTGCCATTAATAAGATCTTTCTAAATTAAAATTTGAACAAAAATTAACACCATATTCACATTTTATTTATTTATATGTATACAGTGCATACACAAAAGAAAATGAGTAAAAAGTCTAATAACATGTGAAGGTTCTTTTAAAGGCTCACCGTCACCCAAGTGGGAATGAGGTCACACTTGTTAAGCACAAAGATGAGGTGTTTCCAGGGCTTCTCCTTTTTCAGGTAGGTCTCAATGTTCTGTGACCGAGTTCCCATTGGATCCCGAGCATCTAGTACCTGGATGATAACATCTGAAGAGTCGATCACCTGCAAGGAGAAGCCACAAGAGAAGGTGTAGAAACTGAGGCCATAATCCCTTTGGTGTCTCAATGTACACTTCATTAGGTACACATACCTTGTATCTCTCCACTCAGTGTCCATTTTAGCTCATGTGCGATATGTTCCCTGAGGTCTAGATAAGCCTGTATGCATATCTATAAAACCTCTAACTACTAAACTATCTTTAAACATTTAACATAATGTTCAACTTTGGTTGAACGTCACTATAACTCTCCAAGAGAACACTCACCGGCCACTTCATTAGGTACACCCAAGCACACCACACTCATATATTAGTCATCATATTAAAACCACCTCCTTGTAGCTACACTCCACTTTATCAGCTCCACTGATCATATAGATGCACTTTGTAGTTCTACAATTACAGACTGTAGTCCATTTGTTTCTCTGTGTACTTAAACAATGGACAGGATGACCACATAGCAGGTATTGTGTGTATATTTGTAACCTATAAACAATGTGTCTTCTAAGAGCTCAGTAAAAGTTAAGGGAATACCTTATAGAGCTCTCCCCAGATCCTCTTTGACTGTCCCTTCTTGAAAATCTCTTCACGAGCTTCATCCCTAAAAGTAACACGTTTCAACAAATGGTTTAATATAGTCACACATGAGCCTAAGACTGACACTGCATAATCTTTGTCAAAATGTAATTTGCAGGGTTTTCTCACCTGACTCCACTATCCTCGGCCACCAGGTCACGGTCGTTGTCAGCGCTGTAGGCCTGAGTTAAAGCCTCGGCCTTCTCGGCTAACTCTTGCAGTTCCCCCACACTCAGATTAGGCCTCTTTCTTTGAGCCTTTGGTCCAAATGTGGTCTCAAAGGTCTCCGTGTCCAGAATGTGTACCTTTGAGTTCTGAAAAAACAGACACATGCAACTGATTGGGAAGTTGGTACCCACTTCGAATTGGCACAATAATAATAATAACAACAACAACAACCTGTTGATTTTTTTTTTCAATCCTGGTGTCATTATTTTTACACAGGCAAACCTCTGATTTGTGCAATCACTAACTTACAGATTATTTTTATGTTCCTCTAATCCTGAAAATGAATGTTTCTATTGACTAGTGCTGGGCGATAAAACGATAACGATATGTATCGCAATAGACACGTAATCAATATCAATAGAAAATGCGCTCGATAGAACGGTCGATAAATATATTTTTCATTGGAATAAACCAGAGCAGATTCCGCTTTAAATGCACCCGCTTGTGAAGCAAGATTGGTTGGTCAGTCCTCTGGTGCCTAGCAACGTATGGAGTGACACGCTAATAGCCAATCACGGAGCACTATCAAGCTTGGTTGTGCCACCTCATTATCTCATGCACGCCCTCGTTTGTGTAACTTGAACCGGCACGATTTGAGACGCATGGCGAGTGGAATATAAGCGCCACGAGCAGCGCGACAGCGAGCGAAGAAATTGTGAATAAAAAAGGAAAGGTCAGCTCACCAAAATGACAGTTTTTCAGATTTTTTCAGTCGGACCGTACTCAGACCAAATTGTGAAGGACTGTTGTCCCCACCAAGACCGGCAATATGACTAACTTGTTTTACCACCTTAGCCGGCTCTAATTAAGGACAAAATGGTGTGCATCACTACAGACAGTGTGGCCAATAAAGTGAAGGCGACATCACTAAATGACTGGACACGGCTGCAGTGTTTTGGCCATCGTTTGCACTCTGCTGTCTGGGAGCAGCATTGTCATTTTGATGATAATTATCCATGTTGGTTCCTATTTATTATCCAATGTTTATTTGAGATGCTATAGTACTAATAACAACAACAAAAACTATTACTACTAATAATAATGCTGATTATCATTGTAATAATAATAATGCTGATCATTGTAATAATAATAATAATAATTTTTATTATAATTGTTATTAGTAGGCGATTAACTTCCTTGTAAACTTCCTAGCACTAAAATAAATATATATATATATATATATATATATATAAAAATAAGGGCAAGGACATTTTTTTATTTGAGTGTTTTTCATGGTTGTGTTGCCATTTCTGAGGAAGGTTAAATTTGAAATAAAATGTTTAAATGTAGCATATTTTTCTCATAGTCCTTATTTTAAATAGGTAAAAAAAAATTCAATAATTATCGATATCGACCGATATGAAGTACTTATATCGTGATACAGTTTTTAGCCATATCGCCCAGCCCTACTATTGACATTTCTATTCAAATCCCAGATTGTGATTATCTTTTAGTTCCAGAGTATAGAACATCAAAAATTATTCAGCAATCACAAAACCTTGTCAAAATCTTATATCAATGCTGCAAGTACACAGACAATGTTGCCACAATGCTATGAAGTTATGTTCACTGGGTATGAATGAGGATATTTCATTTCTAAATGTTTATTTTTCAGTCCTGTTTTGGAAATTACTCAATGTAGAGAACAAAACCCTGGGAGAAGCCCAGTTTTATTACTTAGAAAAATATGGTTAATGGCCTAGGATGCTTATGTGAGCCTTTTAAAAGGGAAATGTAGCCCCTACATTAATTAACCAAGTGAGCAGCTCCATAACCAATTTAAAAAAATACTTCATTCACATGCCCAACTTTACTAAGAGTACAAGTTGGTCTGGCATAACAAAACAATATAAATCAACTGGCTGAGAAACACTGCAACCTCCAGCTCTGAATCAGAAGGTAAAATAAAATAAAAAAAACCCCCAGAAATATCCCCCACTACCAAACACACAGTCATGCATTAAGATTTCTGATCACAATTCAGTTCACTCATATTTGACATTAATTACACATAAAATGATGTATTTCAAGCCTTCTTCTCTTTTCATGTTGATCAGTATGGCTTATAGCTCATGAGTTGTCTGGCCAGTCAAGCACAAAAACATCATGGTCAGTAGTAGTGTTGGCACAGTGGACAGCTGTTGGAAAAGGGAATGCATCTCCATAAACCATGTCAGCAGATGGAAGCATGAAGTGCTCTAAAATCTCCTGATAGATGACTGTTGACTTTGGACTTGATAACATGACACCTCAAACCATCAGACTGCAGAAACTTCACACTGGACTTCAGACACCTTGGATTCTGTCTCTCCACTTTTCCTCCAGACTCTAAGAGCTTGATTTACAAATAAAATGCAAAACTGACTTTTATCTGACTTCTCAGTTCTATTTATTTTCAGTCCAGGTAAGACAATTTCAAAAGAAATATTTTCATAATTTGAGATTCTGGATTTTTGAATTTCATGAGCTATAAGCCATACTGGTGACCATTACATTTATTTAACACTTACAGTTAACACTTTTGATCCTAGGTCTCAAAGCTGTCAATTAAGATTGTAAAACATACGACAAGCCAAACCGAAACCCAAAATGACCCCAAAAAAACAAGAAAAAAGTTCTACTAGTGTTGTGTAACAGACTGGACAAGCAATTTACAACTCTCGTCAAATTTGATAACTCATTTCTTAATAAAAACGAAATGTCCCAATAAAAAATGACAAAGAAACAACCTAATTTTGGCAACAACATAAATAAAGGGAGCAGAACGAACAACATACAAAACTGGCACCCACACACACACACACATTACTGACAGTGGGCCAGTCTTGAGCCAGCACACACTGGATCAGAGCAGCTTAGGGCAGCTGCTCAGAGCTTACAGAGACTCACCACAAATCAACACGAGCATCAAAATCAACAACAGGGCACAACGTCAGGTTTTTCACACAACCTTGAGGCATGCTGAGAAGAACAAAAGAGAGTCACGGGTGTGAAACGGAGAAAGAAAGGGAAGCGGACATTCATCTCACACTGCTTCGAGTCTTGAAAGGTCTTTCAAACACATGGAACCAATTAAGGGGAAAAAAATCTCACTGAAAGTCAACAACATTTGCTGAGGGAACATGAGGAACCAAGCAAAACGTTAAGTGTTATTTCAAGCATGTTTTACTCTCTCTGTTCTACAGTATTGGCAGAGGCACGGCACAGAAATGCCAGAACAAGGTTTCCTCTCCGGGTAAGGTAACGGGTGCAACTGCCCTCCGCTGTTCTCACCTTAAAATACATAAATCATATCACACAGTGGCAGGATCGCCATGAAAAAGATCACATTGTTATTCAGTGTCACTGTACTATTTAGAATCATCTTCTGTACCCAAGAACTCCTGTGAAATATGGTATGAGCATACTTTTTGATAAAAAAAATAACATGTACGATCATGTCAATGAGGGACAAAAGTATTGGGAGACCTGCTCATTCATCGTTTCTTCTGAAACGAAGGGTATTAAAATACTTCATTCTGCTTTCATTGGAGTAACTCTATTGTCCAGGAAAGGCATTCTACTAGATTTTGCTACATTGCTCAGAAAATTTGATTGCATTCAGACACATGAGCATAAGTGAGGTCAGGATGTTGGGTGATGACCACCACACCTTATCCCCAACTGTAACAACTCATGCCCAAAGTACTGGATGGAGATCCACAGCTCAGTGCTGGGAGGATTTATACCTCTTTTGCCCAAACATGACATTATGTTGCCAATATGTTCATGTTTAGTCCTATTCTATTGGCAGTACTTCTCTACAGGGACTAGACAAGTTGTGTGTGTGCATTTGTACATCTGCATCAACTTCAAGTAGCTGAATGCATTCATTAGCAGGGGCGTCTACAAACATTTCGACATATAATGTATGTGTAGTTTACAGGGACTCTGAAGTGTGCTGGCACATTGATAAATAGACTGCACTCATACATACGTGTGCTTTGATTCGGTCATGCAGAAGAGACATGGGGAGTTTGCTCTGGCGCATCACCACTCTGTATGGATCCTTCTTCACTGCACCCATCTCATCCTGGAACTTCTGCAGGGATGACTGCTTAATGACCCGAGTGTTAGCTACACAAAAAAACAAATGTTACAAGCAAGTTTTTCTTTCTGAGCTCTCACTGGCCTTTATGCCCAATGCCCAACTGTTTGTACCGGAGTCAAAACAGCAAAGTACAGAGATTCAGCCTTAATGCCAAAAAATTTTTGACATTTCAACCCATCTGCACAAATTACGTTATAAAAATGGCATCCTAAAGTATAAAACAATAAAGCATTATTTCTCAATGTAAGGCCTGAGCCACTAAAATGGTTGGCAGTAAATTCTAATTATTTGAAACTACCAAATTTCTCTGACCTTCTGACCAATAAAGGAAAAATAAATTAAATAAAACAAGGCATACATGAGTTTTTTTGTATCACATTTGATACCTCCAGAATCTAATGTTCACAGCTTGTTGTTTAAAACAAAAACAAACAGGGGACACGCTTTAACCCCTGAAACACTTAATTTTCTTTACATTTTTACTCAAACATAGAAATGTATATGCAGTGCGAAATACATGTAACTGAATTTATACATCAGCCGTTTCTTATTTATTTAATTCATTTAAAATATGTAGATTATCTATTATTTATTTCATAATAAATGATGCAAAGCAACTCATCATTTAATTATCACATTGATGATGAAGAGGTCGTAATATCAAATGTGATACACTTTGCTTTATAGGCTATTTACAGTCATGGCCGAAAGTGTTGGCACCCCTGAATTTTTTTCCCAGAAAATGAAGTATTTCTCCCAGAAAATTATTGCAATTACACGTTTTGTTACACAGATGTTTATTTCCTTTGTGTGTATTGGAACAACAAAAAAAGAGGAAAAAAAGGCAAATTTGACATAATTTCACACAAAACTCCAAAAATAGGCCGGACAAAATTGTCACCTTTTCAAAATTGAGGGTAAATAACTGTTTCAAGCATGTGATGCTCATTCAAACTCACCTGTGATAAGTAACAGGTGTGGGCAATTTAAAAAGCACACCTGAAACCAGATAAAAAGGAGAGAAGTAGACTCAATCTTTGCATTGTGTGTCTGTATGTGCCACACTAAGCATGGAGGAGAAAGAGGAGAAGAGAACTGTCTGAGGACTTGAGAACCAAAATTGTGGAAAAATATCAACAATCTCAAGGTTACAAGTCCATCTCCAGAGATCTTGATGTTCCTTTGTCCACGGTGCGCAACATAATCAAGAAGTTTACAACCCATGGCACTGTAGCTAATCGCCCTGGACATGGACGGCGGAGAAAAATTGATAAAAGGTTGCAACGCAAGATAGTCCGGATGGTGGATAAGCAGCCCCAATCAAGTTTCAAAGAAATTCAAGCTGTCCTGCAGTTGCAGGGTGCATCGGTGTCAGCTTGAACTATCCGTTGACATTTGAATGAAATTAAACGCTATGGTAGGAGACACAGGAGGACCCCACTGCTGACACAGAGACATAAAAAAAGCTAGACTGCAGGTTGCCAAAATGTATGCAAGTAAGCCAAAATCCTTCTGGGAAAACATCTTGTGGACAGATGAGACCAAGATAGAGCTTTGTGGTAAAGCACATCATTCTACTGTTTACCGAA
>BRDA01000564.1:291-14499 GCA_036984385.1 Crenuchus spilurus
AGTTTTTATTTAGTTTTCGTCTCGTTTTCGTCGTGAAAAAATGGTCGTCAACTAATATTTTTCGTCATAATTATCGTTAACGAAATTAACACTGCACAGAACCAAGTTAGTGCCCATTTCAGTAAAGCCAGTAAAGCAAGCCATCATGAAGCAGAAAACTCACAATAACTCAGAACTATGGACAAAAAATGTCTCAATACTCAATGACTTAACACATGTTTAAGAAACACATTGTTAAGAAGCCTCAGAAGGATTTATCACATGGTGCAACCCTTTGACAGCCGTTAGGCATCTGGTCTTGTAACCTAACCCCTATCAGCTCCCCGGGCACTATGGATAGGGCTGATCTTGAATGCGCATGTAAGTGCATTGGAATTCGTGAATTTTCCCACTGTAAATGTTAGTTGGAACACATCTGAATACTTTGTAGTTCAGATTAGGGTCCAATGTGGTTCAGGCTACTCTAGTACTAACTAAACTAAGGTTTTGGAATATAGCTTGAATCAAAAATGTGTAGATATTTGGGAGAGGAGCTTAAATAAGCAGAGACACATTTTTATGATAACGACCTGGTAATTCTGGACATTAAATTGATGAATTAGTGTCCGTGGAATGTGAACCTGAACAAAGTCGTCTCACCTGGGTGTTCAAACCTGTTTTATAAATATTCAGTCTAGGAACCACTGAATGAGTGAAATACGTCACCTCACATTAGTTAAGCTTTAGAAATAAAACCACATACAATGTCTAAAACCTGTAATGAGCAGTGTGTAGCCAACACCTCTGTTTATTCAGTTCTGAGCTCAAAAGTCTTGACTAGAAATGTTTAGAGTGTGTTTGCACAATATATCAGCACATCTGAAAACAGGTTTTTGTAAAGTCTAAGTTTAGATCAGATTTAATCAGAATATAGATGTATGACACTCTTACTGTTCTGACTCTGTTGATGCTGAGTTTGTGCTGAACTAAAGCCTGTGTAACACTTTTGGTTATATTTTTTTAATGGGTGTAATTTGTAAAAAATGAAGGCATGTCAGACTACATCAGAGTGTCTCAGACTTTAAAGGGTTAATGTTTGATAATCTGCATATTAACCAAAAAAATGTTGAATTTCAAAATGAGTCACAGATTGGAGAACTTGGTCTAAATCAGGTATCACTTGTGTTTCTTACTGTTCCCATTGTTCATCTTTCCAAGATGTCTGCTCATGGTGAACCTCCAACGGTTTGTAGCTTCTTAATTTGTGTGGTGTACTTTTGTCTTTTTGCAGGACATTCAGGATGTAAAGCCTGATCTTCTCCCCAAAATGGAACAAGAAGATCAGATGTTCTACAGTGGCGAAGACCAGCACGTTCTGAAATGGTCCGAGAAGATGTCCAGTTTGTCCCATTTTTGTTCTGAAGCAAAACAAGACTCTGAATCTGAAACGGAGGATCAATACATACTGGAGAAGGATGTACACAGTTCATTAGTTCTTATTAAAATAGAACCGGATGAAGATGAATTGAGTTCCACTGGTGACCACCATGTCGCTTGTGAGCTGAAAGAAGTGTCCAGTCCACCAGCTGTCTGTAAAGGTGAACCGAACTCAGCGGGTGTATATTACTCCACTTACAGTGAAGACCCTCAGCATGAAAACTGTCTGGAATCACTAGAGGACAGTAGTGAGGATTTAAGTACTTCAGGTAAGAAAGTTTACGTCCAAGCTTCTCTCCATGGTAACATTCAATGAATATCTAGTCCTTCAAATCTAGTCCCAGAGTGTTGGTGTCCATCTGCTAACGAATTAGTAATAATGAATCTATTTATGACTCATGTGGTTTTATGTAACCCACAATGCGAGTCATGACTTGGACTTTCATAAACGGTCAACCCTTTCATCTCAAGCTAAATTAGCATATCATATGAAGGAAGGCTCTATGCATCACTGCACAACAGCTGTCTTCTGTATACGGGGTTAACGTTGTAGTTGTTTGACAGCATTTTTGAAGACATTACTTAAAACAACTGTAGCACCATCTGGTGGCCAGTAATTGAAAGTACAACAAAACACTTGGTAAACAAAAACAGTTGATTGACACACAGGGGAAGTTTGTTACACCATTTAGATGCCAGGACAGAAGCTAGCCTGGTCTTCCCTGCGTCTCGAGGGATGGTGGGTCAGGCCGAGCCATGCTAGAAGCTCAAATAGAGGAGGAGGAGCTGCTCCGTTCTTGGATTTGTAAGCTGCAGAAAAGTGATGGGCAGCCAATGAAGAGTGCAGCAGTGGAGCTACATGACCGTCCTTCATATGACTTAAACTCTAAACTGACATCTACTGAACAACACGCATACCAAAGCCTTTTGTGTTCCAGTGTTACTGTTGATGTCGTAGTCTTTGAATTTTGACTGATGTCACTTTAAGCCAAAAAATTCTGATTTGCTCAACGTGGTAATGTGATTTAAGTTGTCTTAGAAATACTGCCGAGTACAGTTTCAAGAAAAAAGTGTGTGAACCCTTTGGAATTACTTGGCTTTCTGCATTAAATGTTTTCTGATCTTCATACAAGTTACAACAATAAACAAACACAGTCTGCTTAAACTAATACAGCACAAAAAATTTGTTTTCATGAACACAACATGTAAACATTCACAGTGCAGGGCTGAAAAAGTAGAAAAATCTTTGGATTTGATAACTGATTGACCCTCCTTTGGCAGCAGTAACATCAACCAAACGTTTCCTGTAATTACAGATCAGACCTGCACAACGGTCAGGAGGAGTTTTGGACGCTTCCTCTTCACAGAACTGTTTCAGTTCAGTAATGTTTTTGTGATGTCTTGTGTGAATCACTCTCTTGAGGTCGTGCCACAGCATCTCAATCAGGTTGAGGTCCGGACTCTGATTGGGCCTCTCCAGAAAACATGTTTTCTTCTGTTGAAGCCGTTCTGTTGTTGATTTACTTCTGTGTTTTGGTTGTTGTTCTGTTGCATCACCATCCTCTGTTGAGCTTCAGTTGGCAGACAGATGGTCTTAAATGTTTTGGCTAAATGTTTTGATAAACATGGGAACATTTAACTTTTCTGTCGATGACAGCAATCTGCCCATGCCCTGAGGCAGCAAAGCAGCCCCAAACCACTATGCCCCCTGCACCAAATTTCACAGTTGGGATGAGGTTTTAATGTTGGTGTGCTGTGCTTTTTATTCTCCACACATAGTGTTGTTTGTTCTTTCCAAACACTTCAATGCTGGACTCATCTGTCCACAGAATACTTTACCAGTAGTGCTGTGGAACATCCAGGTGCTCTTTTTGCAAACTTCAAATGTGTAGCAATGCTTTTTTGGACATCAGTGGCTTCCTCCGTGATGTCCTCCCATGAACTCCATTCTTGTTTAATATTTTACTTATTGCAGATTTGTCAACAAAAATGTTAGCATGTGCCAGAGGTTTCGGTTAGTCTTTAGACTTTACAGCTGACTCTCTAGGATTCTTCTTCACCTCACTGAGCACTGTGCTCTACAGGACGACCAGGCCTAGGGAGGGTAGCAATCGCTATTAAATCCAAAGGTTCACATACGTTTTCCAGCCTGCACGGTGAGTGTTTACATGTTGTGTTCAATAAACACATGAAAACATGTTTTTTTGTGCTGTATTAGTTTAAGCAAACTGTGTTTGTCTAGACTTGTATGAAGATCAGAACACATTTAGTGACCAATTTATGCAGAAATCCAAGTCATCCCAAAGGGTTCCCATACTTTTTCTCGCACCTGTACATTATCCATTTACTGATGTTCTTCCATCATAAATAAAAACTCCGTTAAAATCTAAGTGAAAGCCATTTTACGAGTAATTCCTAAGCTTTTATGTCATTTCCAGTCATTTCAGGCGAGTGCAACCAGCCATCATCTACCAAAGGCTTTGGAGAAGGAAACCTTGGACGCAAGTCTTACTCCTGCACTGAGTGTGGAAAGTCGTTCTCTTCATCTTCGTCCTTCTACAGACACATGAGGATCCACTCCGGCGAGAGGCCGTTCCAGTGTCCTCATTGCGACAAGAGTTTCATTCAGTCTGCGGCATTAAAAACCCACCAGAGAATTCATACCGGAGAAAAGCCTTACGAGTGCTCAGAGTGCGGAAAGACCTTTAGACGTTTAGACAACCTGCAGATCCATCAGAGGACTCATACCGGAGAGAAGCCCTATAAGTGTTCCCACTGTCCGAAGACCTTTACCCGACTGGATATCCTTCAGAACCACGAGAGAATTCATACCGGAGAGAAGCCGTATCAGTGTTCTCACTGCAGCAAGACTTTCACTCGCTTAAGTGTCTTTCAGATCCACCAGAGGACGCATACAGGAGAGAGGCCTTACAGGTGTTCGGTGTGCGGGAAACAGTTTTTACACCTTTCGAATTTTAGAAATCACGAGAGGATTCACACAAAAGAGCGGCCGTATCAGTGCTCTTATTGCAGTAGGACGTTCATTCAGTTAGCTCACCTCACCGGCCATGTGAGGGCGCACACCGGAGAAAAACCTTACCACTGCACCATCTGTGGGAAGAGATACAGTGCCTCGTCTACTCTCCATTGCCATCAGAGGAAATTCCACTTTTCCTCAACATCTACATAACTGAATAGTGTTTTAATTCTAAAGATGGTCACCGGTCATGTCATAAATAACAGTATTCTGTTCAAATAGCTGAAAGACTCTCAGCTAGTATTAATGCCTAAATGCACACCTCAAGATGTTGGTGACTAGGGTTTTGTGTCCAAATTCAGTGTTTTTTAAGGTACCAACCAAATTGCAGTACATCAGTTTACACAGACCCCTCCACAATGATGATAAACACTGAAAGAATGAGAACCTCAACTTTGTTTTGAAGTAAAAGTCCCTCATAAAAAGTATGAGATTATACTTATTAACTAAAATGTATTATAATACTGTTACTCAGTCTTTACCAGGGTTGCCAGTAATTATTTATAATGGGAGAAACCACCCTCGCCTCAGAGTGTTTGGTTGTGATTCCTGTCATGTTTAAAGTGATACTAAGTTCAGATGGCATTGCGTGAGGTTGACTGGGTTGTAAATACCTGTGGAGTGTGCAGCAGGTAGAAGAGATTTTCATTCACAAGCTGTGAAACCTGGTCCCTGTCCATCAGTTTCAGCCTCAGTTCTGAAGAGAATGTCCTGTAGACTGGCATTGTTAGCACTGCGGGTAGACCTGTATTAGAGGTCTGCACGGGACTGATTTTTTTAGTCCCGCTCCCGACCGCTCCCGCGATAAAATCGTCATATTTGGTCCTGCTCCCGCCCGCCACATAAACATGTCTGCCTGCTCCCGCCCACAATCTTCGCTGGGGGGGGGGGGCGTTTCGTTCAGCGCGCACAAGTTGATTTTGTCCTCCAGTGTGTGTGTGGGGTGCGCAAGCAGTCTTGTTCAGAGACAGATGGAGGATGGAGGGGAGCGGATGTTGCTGTATCGATTCTGGGTTGGATGTAAAATCCGGAGTTACTGCTCCGTAGCCCCGCCGTAGTACTGCCCCTGATCCTCCCATCAATCTGATTAACTATACAGAGCTTAAAACTTACTTAAATATTGTGCTGGTAGAGAAATCCAGTATAATACAGAACAGTCTTATTTTTCCTTAGTGGAGAACATTTTGCATAAAAACCAGATACATACATAACACAGTGTAAGCTGCTGATGAGATCAGTGTTACTGCACATCTCACAGACGGTAAGTTACTCACATAAACAAATTAATCACATCTACCAACACAGGATGATGACTACATTAATAAAACACTAAACCAGCACAACACAACTGCATAAAATAACCAATATGAACAATTTATAACTGTTTTACAACCGTGTACAACCCGCAAGTGCTTCTGGGTGATGACGTCACCCTCGACATGGCCAATCAAATAAAATTTTTTAAATCATGGCCTAATGAATAATTATTAGGGCAGAGAGTGCCCGTGTGCGTCTCTGTGTGTGTGAGAGAGAGAGAGAAAGCGCGCGTTTGTGTGTGTATGTGAGAGAGACAGTGAGTGAGCGAGAGAGAGAGACTGACCGTCTGTTCACCTGACACTCTGCCAGTATTTTGACTGTTTTACTGACTGACTTAGCTGCATGATTCTCATCATTTTCTAGACTATTTATTAATTTGCGGGATTTTTTTACATGTATGTCTCGTCCCGCTCCCACGACGACTGACTGACTGACCGACCGCTCCCGCAAGAGACGATTAATTGTGGTCCCGCGCCGCAAGATATTGTAACGGGTCCCGCGGGAGTCCCGCGGTAATGCAGACCTCTAACCTGTATGACCGTACACTTCATACACCTGCACATTCAGCTACTTCCTTCACACAGTGCCATCTGCAGGAGCCTGAATTTACTACCACCTTAAACATGCAAGGCAGGGAGCTTACACACATACAGGTGCTGGTCATAAAATTATAATGCCAAGTCCTGTTATAAAGTGAAATTCCTTGTGTCAAGCCACTCTTGAATGAGAGACAGCGTCAGAAACATCTCGCCTGGGCTAATGGGAAAAAAAAGGTGCCAGCATCTGGAGGAAGAGAGGAGAGGCACAGAATCCATGTTGCTTGAGGTCCAGTGTAAAGCTTCCACAGTTGGTGATGGTTTGGGGAGCCATGTCATCTGCTGGTGTTGGCCCATTGTGTTTTCTGAGGTCAAAGGTCAATGCAGCTGTCTACCTGGAAGTTTTAGAGCACTTCATGCTTCCTGCTGCTGACCAACTTTATGGAGATGCTGATTTAATTTACCAACAGGACTTGGCAGCTGCACACAGTGCCAAAACTACCAGTACCTGGTTTAAGGACCATGGTATCCATGTTCTTAGTTGGCCAGCAAACTCACCTGACCTTTACCCCACAGAAAATCTATGAGGTATTGTGAAGAGGAAGATGTGATACACCAGACCCAACAGTTCAGAAGAGCTGAAGGCCACTATCAGAGCAACCTGGGCTCTCATAACACCTGAGCAGTGCCACAGACTGATCCACTCCATGCCATGCCGCACTGCTGCAGTAATCCAGACCAAAGGAGCCCCAACTAAACACTGAGTGCTGTACATGCTCATACTTTTCATCTTCATACTTTTCAGTTGGCCAACATTCCTAAAAATCCTTTTTTTGTATTGGTCTTAAGTCATATTCTAATTTTCTGAGACACTGAATTTGGGATTTTCATTAGTTGTCAGTTGTAATCATCAAAATTAAAAGAAATAAACATTTGAAATATATCATTCATTCATTCATTATCACACCCGCTTAATCCTTATCAGGGTTGTGGTTAGTCTCCTACCCCCTCACTGGGCGCAGGGCAGGGCATTACATTAGTCAACTAAGCCCAGGACAGGGCGCCAGTCCATCGCTGGGTGACACACACATACACACACACGGACAATTTTAGAGTACCCAATTTACCTGACCTTCATGTTTTTGGACTGTGGGAGGAAACCGGAGACCCCGGAGGAAACCCACGCAGACACGGGGAGAATATGGAAACTCCGCTCAGATGGGGAATCGAACCCAAGACCCCAGTGCTGAGAGGTGAACATGCTAACCACTAAGCCAGCGTGCCGCCCTTGAAATATATTATTCTGTGTGTAATGAATGAATATAATATACAAGTTTCACTTTTTGAACTGAATCACTGAAATAAATCAACTTTTTTATGATATTCTCATTTTATCACCAGCACCTGTACACACACGTATGACCTACACTTTGTTCGTTTTGAGGTTCCTAAAATTCTGAAATGTAGTTTTATTCATGCTAAAGCTTTCATTATATTATATGATTATTCTGTTAGAACACATTTTGTTTGTGTTATAAGTTGTTTCACAGTGAAACATGAATTTTCAAAAACACTGTTTATGGTTTTTGATTTCTTTTTACATAAAATACAGGAATTTATGTACTCCAGTCCATTTTTTAATTATAATAAATAATAACTGTGAGGTTTCTGCATTATTCTTTGTGTTTAATTCTTCTGACATTGTGTTTTTCTTTATTGGCTGCTATTTTTTTTATCTTGGTAGTTTAAGCAAAACTGTATTATCAGGTATACAGGCACAGTATTAAAGTATAATAATAATAATAATAATAATAATAATAATAATAATAATACTATTCTATCAGAAGAAAAGAATAAGTAGACAAACCTCTGTTGTCCAGTCTTCTCGACATGACGTCCCCACTGTATAAATATAGTAGCCTGTGGATGCCAAGCAGCTCAGCAGGGCAGAGTTGCCATGGAAATGTGTGGGTATTATGGTCTGAACATGGTTATGAGAGCTGGCAGCAGATGTCCTGATGGTGAACTAAAGACTGGCTGTGATTGGCTGCCCAAATTTGGTTTGGTGGCTTTGTTACTGATTTGAGATGGTGTGAGGCTTCATCTGAAGACCATTTTGTGGCCCACTTTATTATAAACCCCAAACAGTGGCTGCATCAATTATGTTGGCATGACCAGTCACCAAGCCTCATTCCTGATATCTCTGAGATTATTTTTTATCAGGCAGACGAAATTAATCTAAATTAACGCGTTAAAGTCCCGGCCCTAATATATATATATATATATGTGTGTGTGTGTGTGTGTGTGTGTGTGTATAAAATCAGTGTCACTGAGAGTGATGCGCCACCCAAATAACGCCTGCTCTGTGGGGGGTCCTGACCATTGAAGAAGACTAATAAAGTACACAGAGAAGCAGATGGACTACAGTCTGTAATTATATAACTACAAAGTGCTCCTCTGTGCTCAGTGGAGCTCAAATGGACAGTGAGTGCAGATACAAGGAGGTGGTCGTAATATATCTGTTAATATTTCTAATATATTTATATAAACACACGAGCTGTTACAGAACTTTTATTTTGACAGCTAGTTGCCAGCTGTGACGTTCTTTGGGGTGACGCCACCGGCGTTCTGTAATGTGATTGGCTCCCTGGCGGAGCTGCTGCGGGCTGCAGACACGGCTGTGTTTAATAAGACATTTAAACGAATGTTTTCACTCGAAGGAGCGTCAAAGATCTCCTGTGTTTACAGAAAACACTGATCTGCAGTCACAGTAAAGATGGATTTACATGAAGACGCTGTGAGGGAGGAGGAGCAGGAGGTGTGTGGCCTGTTTTTAATCCTGCAGCTTTAGACCACAGTCTTATGTCTTTAGTGTCAGTATTACATCAGTTATGTAGCTGCTACCTGTGCCCTGCCTGTACTCTACCTCTGCCCTGCCTGTACTCTACCTGTGCCCTGCCTGTACTCTACCTCTGCCCTGCCTGTACTCTACCTGTGCCCTGCCTGTACTCTACCTGTCTCCATTATAGGAGCCAGATACCAGCTTCTGACCAGGCTTCAGTACTGCTCACTGACCTTTCACCTAGAGATCTAGCAAAAATGCTTCTGTATAGTACCTAAAAAGGGTTCTTTGACTTGTAACAAAAGTGGAACCCTTTTTAGTACACTTTAAAGAGATAGTTTACCAAGGGTTCTTTAGTAAAGGAGATGGTTCTATATAGAATCATGAACACTCAAAAGAACCCAAAGGGTTCTGATGATGAATGTACTATAGATGGTTCTATACAGATGCCCTTTGAAAATGGTTCAAAATAGCGCCAAATAGGGTTTCTCTAATATTACAAGCTTGACATCATAACTGCAGCAGAACCCCTTGGTTGGGGGGGGGCATATAGGCCATAATGGTTTAGATTTTCAATCTAAAGAATTTTTATCCACACTAAGGGTTCTTTGAATGTCAATGGTTCTATATATAACCATGTTCTTTACAAAAGAACCTTTGAAGAACCATCTTTTTAAAAGTGTACTATATAGAACCCCTTGAAAATAATTATATATAGAACCTTTATGGTTCTCTAAACATTATTTTTTTTTCTAAATTTAATAGAGTATTCTTTAAAATGTAAAAAATAAATATTACAGAGCTCGCTTCACTAAGTGACCGGTGACCATATTATACCAACAAATAACTGTTGTTTTCTGAGTTAATTCAACTTATATCAATAACAAAAATATAATTATTTCATGCAGAAGTGAAAATGTTTGTTAAAAAATATAATAATAATAATAATAATAATAATAATAATAATAATAATAATAATGTATTATTATTATTATTATTATTATTATTAATGTTATCGTACTGATCATTAAATTTCATCATATCAAATAAATGCAGGACAAAATATAGCTCAAAGCTAACTGTTTAATTCAAATAACATGCATAGAAAGAACCCTTTAGGCATTCGGCTACATACACAGTTCGGCATTTGCCCTGTACAGTGAAAACTGGGATTAATCCATGAAGAGAACACCTCTCTACTGTGCCATATGCCACTGAATGTGAGCATTTGCCCACTCAAGTTGTTAACGATGGCGAACTGCAGTCCAATGGAGACCCTGTTGAGGACAACGAGCATGCAGAAGAGCTTCTCTGAGACGGTTTCTGTCAGTTTGTGCAGAAATTCTTTGGTTATGCAAATTGATTGTTGCAGCAGCTGTCTAGGTGGCAGATCTCAGAAGTCCTTGGAGATGAAGACGCTGGATGCGCAGTTCCTGGGCTGCTGTGGTTACACATGGTGTGGTTATGAGGATGTTTGGATGTACTGCCAAATTCTCTGAAACAGCTTTGGAGACGATTTATGGTACAGAAATGAACAGCTGCTTCACGAGCAACAGCTCTGGTGGACATTCCTGCAGTCAGCATGCCAACTGCACACTACACTTTTGTGTACATAGAAAAAGTCTAAGATGTTTGTGTTGAGCTCATGAACAATGGGAGCAAAACCAAAAGTGTTAGATTTATATTTTTGTTCAGTGTAGTATGAGCGAGTATCCCCTTTTACAGCAGATATCAAAACAAGCTATCATTCTTAACAGCTCCTTCTCCGTATTTGACCAGGATGCAGTTCTTATTTTGGTCCAGATCGTTCAATCCAATGTCCCAAAAATAAGCAAACCAAACAAGATGTGCGGGAATTCAAACTGTGTCTTTTTGGCTGCAGTAAGGCCAGCCAGGACCTGTCAAAATACATCACTAACACTTCTCTCAACCCACTCAAACATCTTCCAGATGTTAAAGGAGGTCTTGCAGACTCCTGGAAGGATTTAGGACACAGTATGACTTACTGAGAGCTTTAAATATGAGCCAAAACTCACTACATCTGTGGTGAACGGTATATTGTGAATGTAGGTATGATTTCTGGCCAAAGTACATTTGAGCCCTGGCCTAATTAAATGGCAGGCTGTCTACAGAAGGAGTGGTCCTGGAGATCTACTGCCCTGGAGGTTTGTAATCCAACACGCATGACTTTTCACATGATCCTCAAAGCCTTCATTCCCTGAATCAGTTTTGTTAGATTAAGGTCAGAGCTAAACTGCAGGGTGGTAGAGCCAGGACCTGGGTTGTGCACCCCTGGTCTATGACACTACAAGTTCACAGTTTATACACAAGCTTGGCACGCCACTGAGGCAGCATGTTATACTACATTTAGACTGAATCTCTAATGTGAGTTCTTCCATTTTTGATTATGTACCCAAATAAGCCAATGAAGTAAATAACTCCTCTCAAAACAAGCATGGATGTAAAGGTCTGGGATACGTTTGATGGTAAGACAACAGTTGGTTCTCCTAGTCAGTGTGTTGGAGAAATGGGCAGGCATGAAGACCTAAGCGAATTTCACAAGGATCAAATTGTTATGGCCAGATGACTGAGTCAGTGTATCTCTGAAATGGTGAGACTTGTGAAGAACTCCTAATCAGTCCCTCATCATTTCAAGACTTTACTGCAACTCCCTCCTTACTGGTCTTCCTGTACATGGAGTCAGGTTCTCGCAACTCCAGAACACAGCGGTACGACTTGTCTTCAGTGTTCCAAAATTCACCCATGTAACTCATCTGCTGTGTTCTTTTCTTTCTAACCCTGCTGGTTAGAGATCTGGTCTTGTGACTGAAAGGTTGCAGGTTCAATTCTCAATTCTCATGACTGAAGTGCCTTTGAGCAAGGCACCTAACCCCCAACTGCTCCCCGGGTACCATTGATAGGGCTGCTCACCACTTCAGGCACATGTTCTCACAGCCTAGCGTGTTCACTAGTGTTTGTTTCACTGCACAGATGGGTTAAATGTTAAATCTAAAACAAAGCCAAAAGTGGACCAGCTCCCCTCTACTTGATGGCAATCGTCAAAACCTGATCCGTACCAACATAGTTAACAATTATTTGTTAGTAGAACGTTTTCTGAACATGTTACAAATTTAATGTTCAATATGTCAAATTTTCTAGAACCTTTTTTTTTCATGTTTTAACATTCTAGTAACGTTACTGCAACATTGAGAATCCACACGACCAGAGACACAGAAACGGTAAATAATAAATAAAGAGCGTATTTACTACAGATCAATGATATGACGTAAACATGAGCTGACTTATCTCCACACTGTCTGTGCTGGACGTCCTCCAGCTCAAATGAACTACATGTCATTCTCTCGTCCTGTCACGATATTCAGAACTAATAAAAACGTCTTGCTGATGTCACTTCAAACGTTGCCATAACATTAGTGTTTGTCTGAAGATGTTCAAACAACATGGTAATGCAAACCATCACACAATTTCGGAACATTATTTCTGTACTTGACTAACTTTCCTGTAACCTTTTGTAAACGTTGCTGAACGTTTTTAGAATGTTCTCCGTTAGCTCGGAAGAGACTGTTGAGCTTCGAGCACGGCTCGACTTGACCCACCATCCTTCAAGATGCATGGAAGACAAGAATCCAGACTTTTTTCTGTCCTGGCACGAAAATGGTGGAATGAACTTCCCCTGGGCGTCTGAATGGCTGGGAGTCCAGCTCTCACCATCTGTTTCAAGAGTGTGTGTATGTTGTGTATCTAGGCAGAGTTTTGTATGTGGCTCTTTTTTTGATTGAATAGCACCTTTTGCAAGTCGCTCTGGATATGAGTGTCTGCTAAATACCTTAAATGTAAATGTCAGGAGAGGTCAGCAGCGACCAACAGTTAACAGTTTTAACGTGGGTCCTTCTTGTTGACAACCTCGAAGAATCGTAACTAACAATAGCACTAGACGAAACGACCAGTTTGATCATTGTTCATCATTTCAAGGTCAACAATAATTGACCTTAAAAAATAAAGTTTTCTTTTTTTTAACAGGGCTTTCAGCAAATGAAGTCTGAATCACCTCTGCACCAAGAGGACAGTGGTGAAGATGAGGAGGATGTGAAGAGTTTTTTAGTGGTTATTAAAACAGAACCAGAACAAATCAGCTCAATTATCCACTCTGGTGATGACCAGCATGTTTGGGATCAGGTTGAGAACACCTCTAGGATGTACCATGTTTTTGAACCTCCTTCAGTCTCTAAAGAGACATCCGAGTCCGAGTCTGAGGATCAGCACGGACTGGAGGAGGAGGAGGTGTTGGGTTTGCCGATTGTCTTTGATGACGATAAAAGCAGCGGAAAAGAGGTAAACGATGAGGTTTTACATACTTCAGGTTAGTAAACAGCCGTCACTTGTGATGTATTGCTGCACGCCAGACTTAGTTAAGACTATAATGGTAATGCCTAATGTCTGCATTTTCAGGTGAGCATAGCCACCCGTCTGGAGAAAAAAAGCGCAGAAGGAAGTCTTACTCCTGCTCAGAGTGTGGAAAGACGTTCTCTTCATCGTCATCCTATTACAGACACATGAGAATCCACTCCGGCGAGAGGCCGTTCCAGTGTCCTCACTGTAATAAGACTTTCATTCAGTCGGCGGCGTTTAAAATCCACCAGAGAATTCATACCGGCGAAAAGCCGTACGAGTGCTCGGAGTGCGGAAAGACCTTTAGACGTATAGACACCTTGCAGATCCATCAGAGAACTCATACCGGAGAGAAGCCGTACAAGTGTTCCCACTGTCCAAAGACCTTTACGAGGTTACACATCCTGCAGAACCACGAGAGAATTCATACCGGAGAGAAGCCGTATCAGTGCTCTCACTGCAGCAAGACGTTCACTCGCCTGTGTGTCTTTCAGGTCCATCAGAGATCTCACACAGGAGAACGGCCCTACCAGTGTTCTGTTTGCGGAAATCGGGCTGACTTACTTTCAGAATAATGTCACTCCTGTGACCTTGCCGGAGAGCGGCCTCACCTAAGAGTACACAGACATTATCCTACTGCTACTTCTCTT
>BRDA01000567.1:4416-14713 GCA_036984385.1 Crenuchus spilurus
TACCAACTACAACACCTTACCAACCAGCTAATAACACCTTACCAACTACCTAACAAAACCCTACCAACTACTTAACACTTTACCAACTACCTAACAACACTTTACCAACTACAACACCTTACCAACCAGCTAATAACACTTTACCAACTACCTAACAACACTTTACCAACTACAACACCTTACCAACCAGCTAATAACACCTTACCAACTACCTAACAACACTTTACCAACTACCTAATAAACACCCTACCAATGACCTAACAACACTTTACCAACTACCTAACAACACCTTACCAACTACCTAACAACAGCCTACCAACTAACAACAGCCTACCAACTACCTAACAACACCTTACCAACTACCTAACAGCTTACCAACTACCTAACAACACCTTACCAATTACATAACAACACTTTAGCAACTACATAACAGCCTACCAACTACCTAAAAACACCCTACCAACTACATAACAACAGCCTACCAACTTCCTAACAACACCCTACCAACTACCTAACAACACTTTACCAACTACAACACCTTACCAACCAGCTAATAACAGTTTACCAACTACCTAACAAAACCCTACCAACTACCTAACAACACTTTACCAAATACAACACCTTACCAACCAGCTAATATCACCTTACCAACTACCTAACAAAACCCTACCAACTACGTAACAACACTTTACCAACTACAACACCTTACCAACCAGCTAATAACACCTTACCAACTACCTAACAAAACCCTACCAACTACTTAACACTTTACCAACTACCTAACAACACTTTACCAACTACACCTTACCAACCAGCTAATAACACTTTACCAACTACCTAACAAAAACCTACCAACTACCTAACAACACTTTACCAACTACCTAATAAACACCCTACAATGACCTAACAACACTTTACCAACTACCTAACAACACCTTACCAACTACCTAACAACAGCCTACCAACTAACTAACAACAGCCTATCAACTACCTAACAACACCTTACCAACTACCTAACAGCTTACCAACTACCTAACAACACCATACCAATTACATAACAACACTTTAGCAACTACATAACAACAGCCTACCAACTACCTAAAAACACCCTACCAACTACATAACAACAGCCTACCAACTACATAACAACAGCCTACCAACTTCCTAACAACAGCCTACCAACTACCTAACAACACTTTACCAACTACAACACCTTACCAACCAGCTAATAACTGTTTACCAACTACCTAACAAAACCCTACCAACTACCTAACAACACTTTACCAAATACAACACCTTACCAACCAGCTAATAACACCTTACCAACTACCTAACAAAACCCTACCAACTACGTAACAACACTTTACCAACTACAACACCTTACCAATCAGCTAATAACACCTTACCAACTACCTAACAACACTTTACCAACAGCCTAACATCACTTTACCAACTACAACACCTTAGCAACCAGCTAATAATACCTTACCAACTACCTAACACCTTACTAACTACCTAACAACACCTTATCAACGACCTAATAACACCTTACCAACTACCAAACAACACTTTACCAACTACATACCAACACCTTACCAACTACCTAACAACACTTTACCAACTACTTAACAACACTTTACCAACTACCTAACAACACTTTACCAACTACCAAACAACACTTTCCCAACTACAAAACAACACTTTACCAACTATCTAACACTTTACCAACAACCTAACAACACCTTACCAACTACCTAACAACACTTTATCAACTACATAACACCTTACCAACTACATAACAGCCTACCTACTACCTAACAACATCCTACCAATTACATAACAGCCTACCAACTACCAAACAACACTTTACCAACTACATACCAACACTTTACCAACTACCAAACAACACTTTACCAACTACCAAACAACACTTTACCAACTATCTAACAACACTTTACCAACAGCCTAACAACACCCTACCAACTACTTAACAACACTTTAACAACTATATAACAACAGCCTACCAACTACCTAACAACACCTTACCAACTACATAACACCTTACCAACTAAATAACACCCTACCAACTACATAACAGCCTACCAACTACATAACAGCCTACCAACTACATAACAGCTTACCAACTACCTAACAACACCTTACCAAGTACCTAACAGCTTACCAACTACCTAACAACACTGTACCAACTACCTAATAACCCTTTACCAACTACATAACAGCACCTTATCAACTACCTAACACTTTACCAACTACCTAACAAACACCCTACCAACTACTTAACAACACCTTACCAATCACATTTAAAAACACCTTACCAACAACCTAACAACACTTTACCAACTACCTAACAACTTACCAACTACCTAACAACACTGTACCAACTACCTAATAACACTTTACCAACTACATAACAGCACCTTATCAATTACCTAACACTTTATCAACTACCTAACAACACTTTACCAACTACCTAACAAACATCCTACCAACTACTTAACAACACCTTACCAATCACATTTAAAAACACCTTACCAACAACCTAACAACACTTTACCAACTGTCTAACACTTTACCAACAACCTAACAACACCTTACCAACTACCTAACAACACTACCAACTACCTAACAACACTACCAACTACCTAACAACTTACCAACTACCTAATAACACTTTACCAACTACCTAACACCCTACCAACTACTTAACAACACCTTACCAATCACATTTAAAAACACCTTACCAACAACCTAACAACACTTTACCAACTACCTAACAACACTTTACCAACTACCAAACAACACTTTCCCAACTACCAAACAACACTTTACCAATTGTCTACACTTTACCAACAACCTAACAACACCTTACCAACTACCTAACAACACTTTATCAACTACATAACACCTTACCAACTACATAACAGCCTACCAACTACCTAACAACACCCTACCAACTACATAACAGCCTACCAACTACCAAACAACACTTTACCAACTACATACCAACACTTTACCAACTACCAAACAACACTTTACCAACTACCAAACAACACTTTACCAACAGCCTAACAACACCCTATCAACTACTTAACAACACTTTAACAACTATACAACAACAGCCTACCAACTACCTAACAACACCTTACCAACTACCTAACAACACCTTACCAACTACATAACACCTTACCAACTAAATAACACCCTACCAACTACATATCAGCTTACCAACTACATAACATTTTACCAACTACCTAACAACACCTTACCAAGTACCTAACAGCTTACCAACAACCTAACAACACCTTACCAACTACCTAACAACACTTTATCAACTACATAACACCTTACCAACTACATAACAGCCTACCAACTACCTAACAACACCCTACCAACTACATAACAGCCTATCAACTACCAAACAACACTTTACCAACTACATACCAACACTTTACCAACTACCAAAAAAAACACTTTACCAACTATCTAACAACACTTTACCAACAGCCTAACAACACCCTATCAACTACTTAACAACACTTTAACAACTATATAACAACAGCCTACCAACTACCTAACAACACCTTACCAACTACCTAACAACACCTTACCAACTAAATAACACCCTACCAACTACATAACAGCCTACCAACTACATAACAACATTTTACCAACTACCTAACAACACCTTACCAAGTACCTAACAGCTTACCAACTACCTAACAACACTGTACCAACTACCTAATAACACTTTACCAACTACATAACAGCACCTTATCAACTACCTAACACTTTACCAACTACCTAACAAACACCCTACCAACTACTTAACAACACCTTACCAATCACATTTTAAAACACCTTACCAACCACCTAACAACACTTTACCAACTACGTAACAACAGCCTACCAACTACCTAACAACACCTTACCAACTTCATTTAAAAACACCTTACCAACAACCTAACAACACTTTACCAACTACCTAACAACACTGTACCAACTACATAACAACACTATCAACTACATAACAACAGCCTACCAACTACCTAACAGCCTACCAACTACCTAACAACATCTTACCAACTACCTAACAACACTTTACCAACAGCTTAACAACACTTTACCAACTACCTAACAAAACCTTACCAACCTAACAAAACTTTACCAACAGCCTACCAACACTTTACCAACTAAAACACCTTACCAAACAGCTAATAACACCTTACCAACAGCCTAATAACACTTCACCAACTACCTAACAAAACCTTACCAACTACCTAACAACACTTTACCAACAGCCTACCAACACTGTACCAACTACAACACCTTACCAACCAGCTAATAACACCTTACCAACTACCTAACAACACTTTACCAACAGCTTAACAACACTTTACAAACTACCTAACAAAACCTTACCAACCTAACAAAACTTTACCAACAGCCTACCAACACTTTACCAACTAAAACACCTTACCAAACAGCTAATAACACCTTACCAACAGCCTAATAACACTTCACCAACTACCTAACAAAACCTTACCAACTACCTAACAACACTTTACCAACAGCCTACCAACACTGTACCAACTACAACACCTTACCAACCAGCTAATAACACCTTACCAACTACCTAACAACACTTTACCAACAGCTTAACAACACTTTACAAACTACCTAACAAAACCTTACCAACCTAACAAAACTTTACCAACAGCCTACCAACACTTTACCAACTAAAACACCTTACCAAACAGCTAATAACACCTTACCAACAGCCTAATAACACTTCACCAACTACCTAACAAAACCTTACCAACTACCTAACAACACTTTACCAACAGCCTACCAACACTGTACCAACTACAATACCTTACAAACCAGCTAACAACACCTTACCAACTACCTAACAACACTTTACCAACTACTTAACAACACTTTACCAACTACCTAACAAACACCCTACCAACTACCTAAGAACACCTTACCAACAACCTAACAACACCTTACCAACAACCTAACAACACCTTACCAATAGTCACCTATTGCTGACTATTGAGTTCATGTAACAATAAGTCTTAGTGATGTATTTTTCACAAACTTTTGTGATATTTGGGTGACTATTGAGTTCCAGTGTTTGTTATCTTTTTAAGTTTTGTAATAAAAATAATAAATGTGGACTCCAACATCTGACTACATCTTACAATCAGTTAATAAGTTATAACAAACCTAACAAGACTTTACCAACAGCCTACCAACACCTTACCAACTACCTAACAATACTTTACCAACTACCTAACAACACAGTTAATGTGTAAATATGATGTTTGGGTGAACCTCTCCTTTAACATTAACGTGTAGGATGATGTGATGTTGTGTTTGGAGACGATTTAAGAATTCCTTTAAAAATATTTATAACTCCGCTCACTCCAGGCGCCCAGCCACATAATAAATGACTTTGACCTATGACCCTGTTCTAGATAATGACCACAAGAACATCATTCTTCTTCAAATGTCTGACCTCACTGAGGGTTGCTGTGTTAACTGGGCCTCAATTCTGAATTTGAAACAGATCTAAAGAGTTCAGGTGGGTCCATCAGATTCATTCTCAGTTACAGACATTTGGCTAATGTTAGCGAAAGGTTCTGTTAATGTTCTGCTGTGTGTGTGATCTGATATGAACATTGATTGGAGAACATTAGAAACTTATCAGGAACATTTTGAAATTTGCACATTTGGAACATTCAGGGAATAATGTTAGCTGGAACATTTGGAACATTCAGGTAAGCTCCGCCCATTTCAGATTGAAGTTACAAAGAGTGTTTCAGTGTGGATGGTTTATTAATGCTGCTCATTTACATAATGACGATCGGTGTTTTACAGTACAGCAGCAGTCTGTTTCAGAGGTAAAGGTGTGTTATGTAATAAGACTTTTGAAGGCTGAGATATTAAACTGATTGTTGATTTTAGAGTAAATCTCCGCCCCCGGCTGTGGATGTGGATGAATGAGGTGTTAGTTTTCTTGGCAAACATAAAGAACCCATCATGAATGAACTGACGCTGTTCTTTTGTAATCCACAGATATGTAGTGTTGACTTTTCTCTAATTATAGGATCTACAGCCACCCAGTCAGGTTTCATACCGTCACATCTGCTGTAATCTTTTACCTTATTGTGAGCCCTAAGTCGCCCCTGTCCCAACTTTTTTTGGACTGTGTTGCAGGTGAAATGCAGGAATGGATGCATTTTAACAAACGAAATATCTTCAGTTCCAGCCGTCTGCAGTCACGTCCGTCACGGTCAGGGTCAGAATTCGTTTTTCAGACTGTATTAGTTCTCTGATTTACCAGCTTAACACAGCCGAGGCGACTCAGGGCTCACAGTGAGGTCAAAGATTTAAAAACAAGGTTCCTGAAGGAGAACATAAATATTTTGCTCTTTGTGAGATGTTTCTCCTCGCTTGTGCTCTGCAGAGCTACAGTCTCTGAGTTTCTGGATCTGAGGTGAAGAGGTTGCGCTCATTAAAAAAACACTGTCAAGCATCCCTTCATGCTGAGAACCGTCCTGAAGCTTGAGGAATTTAGGACCTGAAGGTAAAAGCCACGAGAGTGAGAGGTGATACTGTAAGTGCTCAGAGAGGCAGCTGATCTCCTGAGAAAGAAGCTTCGACTGTCAATCATTCAGTCATAAAATCTCATCGGCCTCATTCCACAAAGACCTCATACACAGATAATCTGCCGTGTCAGCAGGTTTCATAACATGCAAATGAAGCTGTTGTTGTATCCATGGGAACACCTGATGGTTGTGATGGTTGGCGGTGCAGGTCAGTGTATATAAGCAGGCAGAACACTGTCATCCTCACTCACTCTCATCAGAGCAGAGTACAGCAGAAAGCCTCCACCAGACATGTCTCTCTCCTTCTCCACCCACAGCAGCTTTGCGTCTGGAGGTTCCTTCAGCAGAGGAGCAGGAGGAGCCTCCCGTCTGTCTATGTCTGGAGGAGGAGGAGGAAGCCGCTTCGGTGCCATGAGGTCTGGGAGCGTCTACGGAGGAGCAGGAGGCTCCGGGGTCCGCATCTCTCAGACTTCACGCGGTGCATCCATCAGCTCTTCTGCTGGAGGCTTTGGCGTCAGCTCTGGTGGTGGTTTTGGTGCAGGTTTAGGTGCTGGGTTTGGTGCTGGGTTCGGTGCTGGTGCAGCCGGTGCAGGTGGTGCAGGAGATGGCAGCATCATCGGCAACGAGAAGTTCACCATGCAAAACCTCAACGACCGTCTTGCCACCTACCTGGAGAAGGTGCGCTCCCTGGAGAAGGCCAACGCCGAGCTGGAGCTGAAGATCCGCCAGTTCCTGGAGACCAAAACCTCACCTGCTGCACGCGACCAGACCGGCTTCTTTGCCGCCATCGCTGAGCTCCAGGCCAAAGTAAAGTTTCTCAAGATGTTCTCCAGTTCTACACTTAGAATTGAGAAATTTTCCATGTTTAGAAATTTAGAGTTTCTCCTGAGTCTAATTCTGTCCACTGATGTCCTCAGATCTTAGATGCCATCCAACTGAAGGGCACCGTCCACCTCAGCATTGACAACGCCAGCCTGGCAGCAGATGACTTCAGGGTGAAGTGAGTCAGAGAACATTCCACAGTTCTGAACTACTAAAAGGTTCCTTTGTGTACATAAAAAAACTTTAAATGCCTCCATACAGGTATGAGAACGAGCTGGCCATGCGTCAGTCAGTGGAGGCCGACATCGCCGGGCTGAGGAGGGTTCTGGACGAGCTCAACATGACCAAGAAAGATCTAAGCATGCAGATTGAGGGCCTGATCGAGGAGCTGGCCTTCCTCAAGAAGAACCATGAGGAGGTGAGAAAAAGTGCTAGAATCCCTAGAAAATCTTTGGAAAAGATGTGCATAACAAACTAGGTTGTGTCTCGGGTTCTGTGTCTGGTTCTGTCTCAGGAAAGAGTACAGATCCGATGATATGAATGTTGACCTGACTTACTTGACCTCCTCAGGAGCTGGTGTCCGTGCGCACTCAGATGACTGGACAGATCCATGTGGAGGTGGACGCAGCACCACAGGAAGATCTGACCAGAGTTCTGGCAGAAGTCCGAGAGCACTATGAAGCCGTCGCCGCCAAGAGCCAAAGGGACCTGGAGGGCTGGTTCCAGGCTAAGGTCAGTTCCTCTGTTCCTCATCCGAAGGGCAAACATACAGAATATGAGACTGTGATATTATACACACATACAGAACAAAACACAACAGTCAACAACAACAAACCAGAGCAATGAAGGGTTGCCAAATCATCTAAAATTAATTCACAGAACCCTGAAGGGTGAACCTGAGAATCCAATTTGAGATGCTGATATCAATTACTGCAGGAAAAATTGCCTGTTTCCAATTCTGTATTATTAGTTTTTGGTGAAATCGCACTCTCCCAAAACCATCCAGCATTGGATCAGGCTCACCGGACCACCTTGAGTTTCTGAAACGATATTAAAAACAGAACTCCAGGAACCTTATTTACACTAACATGGTGCCTACGGCCACTTTATTCAGGCGGGGGAATAAAACATCAGAGAGAATGAAGTGACTCTGAGAAGATGTCGGCCTTTAGCTGGGAAAGAGAGGGAGGAGGATGTAAGAGTGGGTTCCAGATCATGCCAGGACGTAAAGGACTTAAAGAACACTATGTGTGTATTATAATTATTAGTCCTGATTAACTACATTTACTAAGTTTAGACGTGTCTGGAACTTTAATTTAGTGATTAGAAGCTAACATTGCTGACAAACACTGGAAGTCAATAGACACTAAACAGCCTGGTCATGTCTGTAAGGACACGTCGTCCAGATGTTCGTGAAGGACAGACTAGTGGGTGTGGTTACTGTGCACTATAAAGATGAATAAAAGCTCAGACAGACACTTCAGACAGCAGCAGGGCTGGACTCACATTACATCTCTAAGATGGCCGTCGCAGCATCCTGCTACACAAGTTTGAGTTTGTAAAGCTCTGTGAAGGTTCTCTGTTGGCTGGAGATCAGACGGTCCTGGTCTGATCACGTTCTCTGTGTTGTCTGACCGACAGTCTGAGAATCTGAAGCAGGAGGTCGCTGTGAGCACCGAGACTCTACAGACGTCTAAGACCGAGGTGAACGCGGTGAAGAGCACGGTGCAGTCGCTGGAGATCGAACTGCAGTCACTGTTAGCCATGGTGAGACCACCCCACACACACACACACACACACACTCTCACACACACTCACTCACACACACTCACACACTCAGACACACACACACACACACACTCAGACACAGACACACACACTCAGACACACACACTCAGACACACACACACACACACACTCAGACACACACACTCAGACACACACACACACACACACACTCAGACACAGACACACACACACACACACACACACACTCTCACACACACTCACTCACACACACTCACACACTCAGACACACACACACACACACTCAGACACAGACACACACACTCAGACACACACACTCAGACACACACACACACACACACACTCAGACACAGACACACACACTCAGACACACACACTCAGACACACACACACACACACACACAGACACAGACACACACACTCAGACACACACACTCAGACACACACACTCAGACACACACACACACACACACACTCAGACACAGACACACACACTCAGACACACACACTCACACACACACTCACACACACACACACACAGTAAACTTTACACCTGGTCACTTTACCTGCAGAGTGATGACAGATACTCTCACATCTTAAATCTTAACCTGCCTCACATTTCTCAGATGTTTTTCACTCTTTTCTATTAAAGTCCAGTCTGACCTCACTGGTCAGCAGTCGTCTCACTCCTGGAGACATAATGAGAATAACTGAGTTTATTTTGAGAAAAAATCAGCTCAGTGAAGACCTACGAATAATACAGAGACACACGACTGATCATAATCTAATAACTAAATAATAACTAATAACTAATCTAATAACTAAATAATAACTAATAACTAAATAATAACTAATAATTAATCTAATAAATAATAACTAATAACTAATCTAATAACTAAATAATAACTAATAACTAATCTAATAACTAATCAGATTAAAAACTAAAATGCATGAACGTGTTTATATGACATTAATAAAACAGACATAATCCAGATGTGAGGCCACATTTGCAGCTCAGATGTTTCTTCAGGGCTGATACTGATCATTGATTAATGGATATTAGTGATATTTAT
>BRDA01000568.1:0-13825 GCA_036984385.1 Crenuchus spilurus
GGCATTATCTTGTTGAAAAATGCAGGGTCTTCCCTGAAAGAGATGACGTCTAGATGGGAGCATATGTTGTTCTAGAACCTGATCATAGTTCTCTGTTTTAATGGTGCCTTTCCAGACTTGCAAGCTGCCCATGCCAGAAGCACTCATACAACCCCATACCATCAGTGATGCAGGCTTCTGACCGGAGTGTTGGTAACAACTTGGGTTATCCTTGTCCTCTCTGGTCCGGATGACATGGCGTCCCAGTGTTCTATAAAGAACTTCAAATCGTGACTCATCTGACCAGCTGTTCCCAGGGCTCGTCTGAAATTAAAAGGTGATCGTGCATTTTCGGTGTATGCCCCGAGACTCTGGAATAGTTTACCTGCAAGTATCCGCCAAGCCACATCGCTCTCAGTTTTTAAATCAGGTCTAAAAACTAATTTATACAAACTTGCTTTTAAATGCTAATGTTTCAATGTTGTAGAGCAGTTGTAGTGTAATGTCGTATTTCATGTTTTATTTGTTTTTATTTTAGCTTATTCTGACTGATTTGTGTTTATTTTATTTTATATTGCTAATTTTAAGTTTATCTTGTCATGTGTGTGTGTAGTTTTATGTTGGTATAAGGTATGTGTGTGTACAGCACTTTAGGCAACTAAGGTTGTATAAAAAGTGCTTTATAAATAAAAAATTACTTACTTACAATTTGTTTACTGTCCCAACTTTTTTGGAATCCGGTTTGTAGACTGGGGCAAACATCCCACACCACTGTCGTTTACAGTAGTCACCTGATGTTTTTTGAGCTGTGAGAGGAAACCTGTACAGACACAGTGAGAACATGAAAACTCCTCACAGATGGGGACTCGAACCCAAGACCTCAGCGCTGAGAGGCAAATATGGTCATGTCCAGCACCCGTACGAGCCCTGCTGACAGGACCAATTGGCTCTTTCCGAGGTTGTGTAAAAACACCACAGCAGTATAGAGTCTGGTGTGTGCCGATCACCACTGTGGTGACTTTATGAATAGGACTGCATTACTGTTGCCCAAATGTTACATGGGTTTTGTGCCATCATTGCTGAGTGTATGAATCTGGCCCAATGTTTATTGTTAAAGTGCCTTATTTTTGCCATTGAAGGTTGGCGTCAGCTACCGCGGGACCTCTTTCAGCAATGTGGGAGGCGAGAAAATCGGATAGCCCGTTTCGGACACAGTGGTTTGGCAGAGGAGGGGCTTCATTTGTGGCGAGGCCTGACGTGTACTGCCCTTCACAACATCCCACAGGCTAAAGGCTAAGATATTTATTTATATTTTTTATTTTATTTGGTCCCACCACACGTTTTTACTAATGGTTAAAGCAGTTAGTCTCTAAGGACTTTATATTATGGGAATGGACTCGTTTCCGTGTATACCTGATACTCGTGCACTTTAATGGAGTGTTAGGTCTGCCAGTGGATTTCGAAGAGACAGCACAGGAGATTATAATCATGACTGCCGGACTTATGCGCACACACACAGCTGTTTTATATAAATGCTACCATAGCACATTGCTTGGCTGGATGTCAGGTGATATTCTTAGAACATCTGACTCTGATCAGAAAAAAAGATCCAGCGATCGCTGGGGACTGCAAATAGAGACGTCTCAGACTTTATGGTTGTCCGGCAGAGGCTCCAGGATGACTTGGCTCTTTCAAAGCTGTCTGTGTCTATGCAAAACAATGTTAATTTGGTGGTTCACACTTACATAAATAAACACCTAGTGACCCAGTGCAGAAATATAACTCAAAAGGCCGTTTCCCATTATAGTCTGGGCTCAAACTAAGCTAGCTGCTCTTGCTATTGGCTGTGTGGGTATGGGATGGGGGATGGGGTGTCCAGTTATCTGGTCCAGCTCATTTATTTGCCCTGGGGTGATCTGCTTCATACACAATTATGTGGTCATATTCATAAAGCAGCTTAAAAAAACATTTATCACAAATTAGGCTACCTTATATTGTGTTTACTCTCCCTTTCTTAGATCTTTTATGACTCTATATTTGTTAAGATATTAACCCTTTGATGATTTGATAGATATACATAATATTATGTATTCTATTTTCTTTACATTATTTAAATATAGTCACAAACTATTAGCACATTAGTGATATTAGAACTTCTAATGACTGCAATGTCAACACTAAACTAGGTTTGCATAGTAAGTGTTGCATCAGTTCACTTATGACTGCAGCGCAACAAATATGGCCGCCTCACTAATGATTTGCAGGAAAGAAGAGCAGAGTGCAGTGATTTATTGCAGATATGCTTGGACATTTTAAAACAAAATGTGGAGTGATATTATAAGGAAGGTGAACGTTTCTTAAAAAGAGTCATTACTATGAGTCTGAAAGTAAGATTAGATTCAGCTTTTGCTAGTGTGATTTGCACACAATGGAATTTGACCTCTGCATTTAACACATCTGTGCACTGAAACACACACTAGTGAACACACTAGGCTGTGAGAACATGTGCCTGAAGCAGTTAACAGTCCTATCCATGGCGCTCAGGGAGCAGTTGGGGGTTAAGATGCCTTGCTCAAGAGCACTTCAGTCATGATCTGCCAGAGGATCGAACCGGTGACCTTCCTGTCACAAGACCAGATTTCTAACCACCAGACCAAGGCAGAAACATCCTCAATCATCCTCAATCAGAAAAAGCTCAGAAGTCAAATATCAGCTGCTGACTGTTTTCTGGGTCCTAAAAGAAACAATAAGAGGATGGAGACTCACATCTGATGAAGTGAAAATAGCGGGGGATTCGTGGCTTACAACTCAGCCAAAAACATGTTTTGATGAAATAATATGAAAGCTGAGAGATGGACAAAGTGTACTGAAAAGCAAGAGATTATGTGGAAAAATAATATTTATCTTACAACTGATTAAAATCACTACTACAGTGCAGATCATTTTAAACTCTCTCATTACATACATAAATACATTTATATTGTACTGACATTCTTTAATGCCAACTTCAAGTAAATGACTGTTTTTGGCTTATTTTAATATCATATGATAAAGTTGCTCAATTTCAGATGATAAAATTTCATAAAATTTATACTAAAACTCTGGCACCAGTCACATAAATCAGATAGTATCAACATTTGGGGGCAGCATGGCCTAGTGGTAAGGATCTTGTCTTGTGACCAGAAGCTCGCCGGTTCGATGCCCAGACAGGACATGACTGAAGTGCCCTTGAACAAGGCACTTAACCCCCTAACTGCTCCCCGGGTGCCAGTGGATAAGGGCTGCCCACCGCTTCGGGCACAAATTCTCATAGCCTAGTGTGTTCACTAGTGTGTGTGTGTGTTTCACTGCACGAATGGGTTAAATGTGGAGGTCAAATTCTGTTGTGTGAAAATCACATTGGCATTTTAATCATCTTAATCTTAAAGCAAATACGGCTTCAAAAAAGTGCCTTAACATGTAATGAATATAAAATATTCATATACTGTGGAACCTCGGTTTTGAATCATTAATCTGTTCTAAAGTGTCTGATAACCAAAACAAATGATAACTGAAGCAATATTTCCTATAAGAAATCATGTAAATTCAATTCATCTGTTCCAGACACTCCAAAATATGAACAAAAATAAAAATAACTATTGTTTTACATACAGAACACAATGAAATGGATAAATTAACATTTAGCATCAGTCTTATAGGTTTACGCTCTGTTTTAGAGTGCCAGTGTGGTCCAGCCGCAGCCTTTGCTTTGTACACCTGTTCTCTGGGTTCTCAGACACTATTTGCTTTTGCACCCGTTTTCAGATGGTAGCGCTGCGTGCCGTCGCTTTAGTGTGACGTGTTTTAGTTTGTTTTGAGCTTTATCAATTAGAATAAACAAGAAACAAAGCCTGAATGAATGACGAACGCGTGGGTGGATGCCGTGGGCAGGCCGACCTGGGACAAAATTTCTGGGAAAAGAGTTGATGATAACCGAACTGTATGATAACTAGGGCAAACATAACTGAGATTCTAACATATATGACAGTTTGACTTTTGAAATTCAATTACAAACACAAAAAAAAGTTTGCCACAATATTCTCATTTTCAGAGATGCTCTAGTCTTACCACAAAACTGTACAGCAGTAACTGCTCATCAAACTCAAGTCATAATGAAACTCCCTTTTCTCTACTCACAAATGATTCAAAGTTGAGAAGCTAAAAGCACTAAAGAGCCACAAGTGAGAACTCAATCGAATATAAGAAAAGTCAGTGATCAGCACTTTTTCTCTGCAATGCCTGAGGCACACAACCGCTGGACTCCTTTACTAAACCTGCTGTGTCTGTTTAAAGCCGCGACCGGTGATGTGGACCTCCGTTTCAGCCTCTCAACATCCGAGACACAGCCAACAGCATGACATCATCTTTGTTCCCATCCGCTTGCACGGACGAGGATTTGTCCAATCACTGCCGCCCAAGACCTTCAGCACCGGCGGCTTCAGAGGGGATGAGAAAGAAGCTGTGACCAGACTGTGTTTTGAAGGTTGGAGAGACTCTAGGGTATAATTTCTGGTTCACTGAGATTATAGTGAACGAGGAAAGACAAATGATGATTCAGAAAGAACACAGTCCTGGTGAACATGGCATGTAGAAGATGGAAAACTCTAAATTAGGTCCACAAAAAACATGGAACAGATGTGAAAGGCAAACTACTTGCAAGAGAAACATGGCTAATGTCTGTGGGCCATCGATCAAATCTGTTATTCTGGCGAAAAAGGCTTTAGACAACATGGCTGGAGGCGATCCTTTCCTTGATGGTGATCCGAGTCACCAGTGATGATTAGAGAGCAAAAGGAGCTTCAACAAAGCAGTGTCTCATTAAGCATAGCTCTACTCCTCAGTTCAGCAGAATCTCTTTATCAGCTCTCCCTGATTACATTATCACTAGTGATTCACCAATATTAGTGATCGACTAATATCTGTGTCCAATGCTGATATTTCAAATGCAGGACAGCTGATGGCCAAGTGGCTTTTTGGTATATAAAACAATATAATAATAATAATAATAATAATAATAATAATAATAATAATAATAATAATAATGACAAATAATATTTGTTGTTCTAATGTTGTTCTAGAGCTGCTTTCACTGAACAGTTTGCCTGCAGATGTGCCTGTAAATGTGCCATTGTATGTATTATAGGCTATGCAGGCTGATTAAAAATAATCTGCTGATGATCTAAAAACTGCAGTAATCTGATAACCAATTTATTGATTTTTCACTAATTACCACTCGCCCTGCTCCAAACATGAAAAATCACTATTAATGAGAAATGCATTCCCATTCATCAACTTTAGAGGTGTAATTTCTGGGCTCTGTTTCATTAGAAAACTGATGTGGGATGCACTGAAAAAAAAGCTACTTTTATTTATCTGAGACAAACCAAACTTTTTAGTATACAATGATAGCTCTCTCTATACAATCAATACATTTTAGCACATAAAATATCAAAAAACAAAGCACATCTTGGCCTCAGTTATCCGTGCCTTGGCCAGAGCATGGTTCAGTTAGACTCAGGTGCAGTACATATCAATGTGAGTGCTAACCGTGCCCAAACACAAAAGAGGTCTGTGATGCGACATTCCTGTTAAACAAAAATTACAAAAAACAATTAGCAGAAAATCATTTTCTGGTTACAATTAACAATTAGCAACAAGTCTCTGTCTCTGCCGTGTATTTGCGTGCCCAAAACAACTCCAGCCATAAGCCAGAACATAAGTGCTCCAGCACAGCATAGGCAAACCAGGCCTAGTGTGAGTACACCCGAAGTCTTACCAATTTCCACCTGTAGAAATCACCAAACTGTGCTGTACACCGGCCTTCCAGGACTGGAGTTGGACACTTCGGGCTTAGTTTAACAAATTAAGAATTACAAGTAATGAGAGAAAAAGTAAGAAAAGCAATTTCTAGACATGTACACTGTACCCGCTGTTACTGTAAACATCTTCACTATAGCAACAGCAGCAGAAACCAATTAAAAACGCAAGGAACCCAAAGAAAGTTTATATTCAATCAATGGCAAAACAGTATTGGTTTGATAGGGCAAGTCATCAAAAACCTGGATCAAATCTCTCCACACTGGCCCAGAATCACTGGTCCATGTTTACTGCAGTGGCTGGATTTTAGGCTTAACTGTGAACTCAGTCTTTGTGAATTAACTTCAGATTTCTCGTCTTAGTCACTGCTGTCTCAAAAGCTGATCCAGAAACAGAACTTCTAGTGAAAGACACTTTGTGCTGCTGTTTTATGACTCCAGTGACAGAAGGGCCCCCATACATCAGCTCGGCTGGACTACACCGCTGTTGTGGAAAGAATGGACTGTCTTGATTTGTAGCCTGACCACTGTTTGCTCTCTGTAGCCAAGGGAGAAGGGGAGGGGTCAGAGCCCAGCATGGCACGCCCTTAATGGGTGTGCTTGCTGGGGTTGATCCCATGGGGGTGGGGCCTGACTGCTTATTTTCAACAGACACAGAAGGAACGCCCCCACCAGGAGCAACTCTGCTTTTGTCAGTGGTCAACGCTGATGAAAGAAGAGCTGCACGATTAGTCTAATGGGAGACTATCTACGATGCTGAATCCCAAGTGTGTAGAGAACCCATCATTAGCTCACTTGGGACCATCAGTCAAGCCTCATCTTACTGTTTTTACTCACACTGGTGTAGTTTATTTATTTTAGGAGTTTTCAGTGCTGAACATTGTATACATTTGTGGAATAAATAACTGCACAAAAAATATTAGAAAGGTTTAGAAAATGAGCCAGCACAGTAAAGGGCCTTTAAGAGCTTGAATGGATATCTAAAATCAAGTATGTTGTTCCGCCAAAGTAATATATATATATATAAAAACAGAGAGAAAGCAAATACATGATTCAGTGGTCCAGTTCACATCTGAAATCCTTCACCACTGCTGAACAGTGAACCAACACTGAGCAAAAAGGAGGGTGCAGACTAGCACAGGCCTCCTCTGATGCATGCGAAGTCAGGCTCCGCCTCTTCTCAACTGCTGCTGATACATCGTCATCTAATACATCAGCTAACAGACACCTGAGCCAGCAGACACTGCATGGTAGTCGCGATGGGGAGAGAGAGCCATCTACCCACCCAGAGAGAGCAGAACCAATTTTTCTCTCTCTGGCCCCAGCTGTCTATGGCAAGCAGCATGACCGGGATTTGAACTTGTGACCCTCTGATCATAGTGTCAGCGCCTTAGTCCACTGTACACATTTCTGACATGATCCATTTTATTAGAATGGAGGTTTTCACATCAAACATGTCTTTTCTGTCATAATTTAAAGATTTACAAAAAAACTATGAGCCCCGGCTGTTGACAGCAAGCAGCACGACCAGAATTCAATTCTCTGATCATAGCGTCAGCCACTGAGCCACTGGGGAGACCATGTCTAACAACTTTTGAGTTACAAGCCTTTAGTGATCAAACTAACTGATCAGCTGTCCAACTTCCAATACGAAGTAGGGCCAAATTGACCACAGACATGTACTCTGATTCTTTTCATTGTTCATTTAATTCTGCTTTCTTTTATTTAGATGTATTTACTTTATAGCTCAATATGTCTGGAAAATAAGGATCGAAAATAATTGTAATATGTGATTATGTAATAACTGACAGCTGTATCTAGTACTAGACAATTCAATGATGAAGACAGAAGAGAGATGTTCTGCTGTTCTTACTTGTTCTCGATAATGGTGACTTGGTCGGCTGGTATTCCCAAAACTGCACAGCTGTCAAGGAGTTCCTCTTTACGCTGGGCACCTTGGCCGTAGTAATTTCCTGAACATTACACATACATTTTAAAGTATTTTTCCCCAAACTGGGTCAATCAGAAGAGCAACAGAATCATCTGCTGTTTAATCCACATACAGTGGTGCTTGAAAGTTTGTGAACCCTTTATAATGTTCTATATTTCTGCATAAATATGGCAATTTAGTTGCAGTTATTGCTGCAAAGGGTGGTCACACCAGATACTGAAAGCAAAGGTTCACACACTTTTGCTTCTCACAAATATGTCATATTGGATCATTTTCCTCAATAAATAAATGACCAAGTATAATATTTGTCTCATTTGTTTGACTGTGTTCTGTTTATCTACTTTTAGGGCTTGTGTGAATGTCTGATGAGGTTTTAGGTCATATTTATGCAGAAATATTGAACATTTTAAATGTTTCACAAACTTTCAAGCACCACTGTATTTTATTTATTATTTATTTTAGAGGAGAAAAATGATACAAAGGTGAATTAAGTGAATCTATGTACACTTTCTTGCCAAAAATGTCATATTCCAACCATCTCTGAATATTTGATGACCTTCTGATGAAAACCAGCTTAGATTTATTACAGTGTCTGCTTACTCATTCAGACAGGACATTGTGTTCAAATCCAATGTTTATCTAAAAGTCTGCATTTAAAGCTCTGTAGACAACAACGTCAGCAACGTATTGATGTACTGTATACTGAATGGGTTGTAAACGCTTTTAAGTGCATTTATCTGAGTTGTCTTACAAGGCACTTCGTAAGGCATCAAGGCATCAACCGTCAGGTTTGAGACATAGCCTATGAATTCCAACTTCCTGTTTGATGCTTGCCCCGCCCACCTACGTAAGATTAAACCAATGGGAGCAAGTCATTTGTTCACGGCGGTTTATTTTTACTAATAGTGAAAGAAAATAAGCCATATACAGCAAACCTGTCCCATTTGAGTTTATGTCCATTCACACTAGGATGTTGAGTAGTAGTTGTGGTGCAGCTAACCTGCTACAATGTTATACGAAGCCGAAATGCCATTCATATGTCCGTGAAAATTTATTTTAGTGAAAGTATAATACATCAAGACGTACCTGATGACAAGCACAGCAAACGAACAGAAGCGTCGGACTCGACGAGTTTTAGAATTGAAGGAGCGAAAAACATGCACTCATCGTCGGGATGTGCGGTGACAATAAGAGCCCGAATAGCAACAACAGTGAGCGATTTATCTCTTTTAACACCCTCTGAGCTCGCCGAGAAGACACGTCCAGCTTCACTAGGACATGGAGAGCGAAAAACCCGACCACGTCTAACACGTTTATAGACTAAATTCACAGAAATAAAGTATACAAGGCAAAAAAACGCCACAGCTAGCAAAACATCCATGTCTGATTGTGTCTCATAAAAACATTCCGGGTGGAACATCTCTCCCAAAACAAAAGATTCCGCGGTTTGTTAAACAGAAAGTAAAACAAAACATGTACAGCATTCTAATATTCACTCATATTATATTATTAAATATTACAACGCGAGAAATACATTGATTTCCATAGAGAGAACGGCTTATCTTTTAAAATGCCAAATTTATTAACTGAGTGCTTAAGTTATTCAGTTAATGTTTTTGAGTTGTAATATGTATTGATTACATGTGCAATCTGATAACATATGAGGATAGTGTAAAGGTTTTGGTGGGGAAGGTTTGTAGGAGAGATAGGGCCGCCTGTGGGGAAACTTTTCACGTCACACCGCGTTATCCTCGCTGCTACACAAAACAAATTTCAGTCCGACGGTTCACGGTCTGACTCGGAAGTATGCGCGGAGTAAAGGAGGAAATACGTTCTTACAGAGGGATGAATAAGTTTGGTTTTATAGTGAAAACGCCTTAAAGTGCATGTACATGTGTTGAAGCAGTATTAGTGCTGCGGAGACAAATAGTAGCGTAGAGAGGTTGGTGTCTGCAACGCTCGCACAGTCCGTCAGCAGCGCAAAACAGCCGTTCAATCCAATACTTTGCATTTTAAACCACCCGGAGGGTTTATATGGACATGAGGTGAGTTTGGCTATTTTTCTGTTAAATTATTTAAGCACATGGCATTTAAGAAGCAGGTATAAGCCCTGTTTTAAACCGCGGTGCTGTGGTTTAATCTCTGAGGCTCCGTTAGCTTAGCTGGCTAAAGATGGCGTCTCGGTTTTTAAATCAAAGGTGAAATGTGAGGCTAACGTATAAACAGCGTCATCTAATTGTGCTTAACTGTGTTCTGCGTTTACAGATTACCAGAAAGGGCTGACATTTTAAACATTATATTATTTGTATTGCATTGTTTTTAAGCATAACCTGCAGTAGCTAACGACGGCTAACTAGCTTTAGCTCGAGGTACAACGTTAGCCAAGCTAGCTGTCGCGTGAGGTTGCCAAATATCTCTAACTATAAACTACTGACGAGATATATACTAATGTAGTGTGTCTTCAAACATTAAAACAATATTAAAAAGTTAATTTGTGTTCATAATTAACTTCAATATGGTAAACAGGTATTTTATATTCATCACTCGTGGTGTGACACACAAAACTGTTTTTATATTTATTTTAAAACGGATGTTCTTAAACTCCCGAGGAAATATTCTATTCATTTATTAGAGTAAATTAGTGTAATTTCCATGAGATCTAAGCCGTAATGATCAACAGCAAAAATAAAAAGGCTTGAAATATAGCTGTAATAAATCTAAAATGAAAGTACAATTTGAATAAAATTATAAACATTAGTTAATTTTTATCATAATATTCATTTTTTAACTTTTCCCCATAACTAGCAGGTTGATGAACAGGAAATGCAGTGTGTGACACTGGGTACAGTCATATTATACTTTATGCTCTCCTGTTTTCATTCTCTGGGTTTTAAAGGCTTAATTAGTGTGTTTCAGTAATTATGGTTCTCCAGCGTGAGAAAAAACGTGAAATTTCACCCTCATTCTTGTTGCTCTCGGTTCTGAAATTGCAAGATATTCAGCTAAACCCGTGTTTTGGGTGTAAGTACACTCTTAAAAACAGTTCAAGGGTTCTTCAATAAAGATGATGTTTCATTATAGAACCATGGATATTGATGAGGAAAGTGTTGTAGATGGTTCCATGCAGAACCTTTTGAAAATGGTTCTATATAGTCTGCAAAGGGGTGCTGCTATTGTTACAATGTCAGGCTAGTAATTGTAGAAGAATCCTTTTTGGTGCTATATAGACCCACGTACAGCATTTTCCTCATCAAGCTGAAATACCCTTTCATCATGTTAAGAACTCTTTGGGGGTTATTTGACTACACTCTTAAAAGTGATGGTTCCTCAAGGATTATTTAATAAAGAAAATGGTTGTATATACACCCAAAGACTTCTTTTTATGGTCAAAGAATTCTTCAGATTGATGAGTAAAGTACTGTTGGTGTTTCTATATAGCACCTAAAAGGGTTCTCCTATTATAACAAGCTTGATGATAGCAGAACCATTTTGGGGACTATAGAGAACCATTTTGAAAAACGTTTTGTATAGAACCATCTACAGCAGTTTCCTCGTCAATCTAAAGAACCATTTGGTTACTATATATAGAACCATTTTCTTTACAAAAGAACCATTTTTTTAGAGCCCGGGTGAAAGCAGATTTCTTTAATTTTGCAAAATTGTGCCCCTTTAGTGCTCAGTTTCTTAATTTAGAGTTACTTTGGTTTGTCCTCAAGTAATACCTCATGTCTAATTAACATTGCTTTTTCATCCACTACTTGTGTTTTGTATCTATTTTTAACAGCTTTTGAACACATTGCTCAGCATGGAAGCTTTGAGCTCAAATTGGTTTATATTAGATTTGTCTTGGACCCATATTAACAGATTACAATATGAGCACATCAGCTTTACCAGAATAAGTGGGCTTGGACCATTTTTTGATAAGCTGTTACTTGTAACATGTTTTGAAATATTGAATTACTTGTCTTGCAAGGCATTTCTCAAAGTGGGTTAGCCAAATTTGAGTATTGTCTAAATATTAATGTTTCTCTGATTTTCCCCAATGGGACAGGTTGAATTTGGGCATTATTATTGGACCAATCTGAGAACTTTGTCTTAAGTTTTCTAGTTTCTCTTGTCGATATTGAGAGCTGACCTCTACTCAGTCGCTCACATCTTCATTTATCACAGTGGCCTGCGTATTATGTCCAGTGTTTTAGTGTACTTTTTAGACATTTAGATATGAATTTGCCTAATGTTTAATTTCCTTTACAACACTTGAACAAAATGTTACTGCAATTGTATTAAGTTACGACAACCTCTTTTTACGCATAAGAGATCCCATCAGTACTTGCTGAAATTGGAACAACTGCATGTGTCATAAAAAAATATGGAGCAGTTAAACAGTACGTAGGATGTAAATGCTGTATTTTTGCGAATAATCCTAACTTTAGAAGGGACAATTCTGGTTATAATTCATTGTTATATTTACAGAAAATGAATATTAAATGTAACATGTATGAAATTACATAAAGACAGAGTTTGTTTTCAAGGATGCCTCATAATATTCTCTCGGCTGTAGCATCATGCTGGAACTTTTCTTATCAGTATACTATCAGTAATGTGAACTTGTTGCAGCTATTTTCACTCCTGGATAGTGCTTAACAACGAAACACACCCACGCCACACTCTGAGACACAAGCCACATACTCTACAGTGGGAGGGTCTATGATAGTGGGAGAGACAGAACAGGGTTGCTGACCTAATTTTTGAGTAATGCATGCGCCCCGGTTTTTAGGCACCTATTCTTTTTAAAAAATATATATGTACATGAGCTATTTGCGTATGTATATATATATATATATGGTAAAAACAATGACCAAAGTATTTACATAAATTGCATAGAAACATTGTGAACCCTTTCGAATTGTCTATATTTCTGCATAAATATGACATGAAACGTCATCAGATTTTCACACAAGTCCTAAAAGTAGATATATAGAACCCAGTAAAACAAATGAGACAAAATATTATACTTGGTCATTTATTTATTGAGGAAAATAATCCGATATGACATTTGTGAGTGGCAAAAATATGTGAACCTCTCGGATTAGCAGTTAATTTGAAGGTGAATTTAGTCAGGTGTTTTCAATCAATGACATGTCAATCAGGTGTGAGTGGGCAACCTGTTTTATTTAAAGAAAAAGAATCTATCAAAGTCTGCTCTTCACAACACGTGTTTGTGGAAGTGTATCATGGCATGAAGAAAGGAGATTTCTGAGGATCTCAGAAAGAGTGTTGTTGATGCTCATCAGGCTGGAAAAGGTTATAAAACCATCTCTAAAGAGTTTGGGCTCCATCAATCCACAGTCGGACAGATTGTGTACAAATGGAGGAAATTCAAGACCATAGTGACCCTCCACAGGAGTGGTCGACCAACAAAGATTACTCCAAGAGCAAGGCGTGTAATAGTATGTAACTGAAGCAACTAAAGGCCTCTCTCACACTGGCTAATGTTCATGAGTCCACCATCAGGAGAACACTAAACAACAATGGTGTGCATGGCAGGGTTGCAAGGAGAAAGCCACTGCTCTCCAAAAGAACATTACTGCTCATCTGCAGTTTGCTAATGATCACAAGGACAAGCCAAAAGGCTATTGGTAGAATGTTTTGTGGTCAGATGAGACCAAAATAGAACTTTTTACCAACGACCCTAAGCCCACAAGTTGTCATTCTACCAAATAATTGTTAAAGAACAGTTACTGGAAACATTTAGTTGCAGTCAATGCTGCAAAGGGGATCACACCAGATACTGAAAGCAAAGGTTCACATATTTTTGCCACTCACAAATATATCTCATTGGATCATTTTCCTTAATAAATAAATGACTGTGTAATATGTGTCTCATTTGTTTAACTGGGTTCTCTTTATTTACTTTTAGGACTTGTGTGAACATCTGATGTTTTGGGTCATATTTATACAGAATTATAGAGCGTTCTAAAGGGTTCACAAACTTCCAAGCAACACTGTAAGTAACTGTATGCCAGCTCATTGTTTTTAA
>BRDA01000568.1:13925-24669 GCA_036984385.1 Crenuchus spilurus
ATAGTGTTTATATATATAGTGTTTATATATATATTATTACTAAACATCTTGTGAAAGATCTATTGGGATTTTTGTAATTTTTTAATATCACCTATGACATGAAACATGCTTCCTGTGTTTTTGACACAGGCCTCTACTTGCACTCTCTGCCTTTTATTGACCTTGTATCATGAGGAGAGAGTAATTAAGCCATGCTTTGCAATGTTGAGTGATGACAGTGTCTCTGGGATTTAAACTCAAGACATTGGCTTTTGAAGTGTCAGTATTTTACCCAACTGAGCTACCGGCAAACTATAATGTATTAAGAATCACAAGCTCCCCTTTTACTTCCTTTATTTCATTATTTGACAACAGCTTTTGTTATTCTTGATATTTACTTTGAATAAGCATTCTCCTTCATGTTTGTGTGGGAATGCTCTACCAGTATAACTAGTGCTGCCATCTTGAAAGACTGTGATGGTGTGCTTTTTGAGGGGTGCTCTGCTTATTTTTTCAGTGCACATTGCCTTTGGTTTTTATAAGAGTTGCTTAATCTGCTGGCAGTGAGACAGTGGAAGTCTAACACAGGACATATAATTATTGTGCCGTGTCTGTGGCCAGGCTGAGCAAGGAGCATGCAGAAAAATCCTGCAGGGGCAGGCTGCCACGTTGACTCAGATTTTAGAGGTTTTGTAAGCTGGACAATATTTTGTGCATTCCATTTTTGGATGAGATCTTGCCATGTTCATTTTACAGCATCGTATTTGTCATCAAAGGCCATGTAGAATATTGGGTCTATGACAGTGCTATCCAGGTTGCTTTTTACTTGATAGTTGTGATGTTATGGGCTTATTAAGCTATTTTACCAAAAAGCAAATGTGATTAATTTACATATTAAAGATTTCAATGCAGTGTCAAACAACTGAGAATGTTCAAAATATTGTATTAAAGAATATAATGACCTCTACTGAGAGAGGTTTATCTTGTATTGTGGAAACCACTGTCAGTGATCAATACTACATATCTGGAAGCATCCTATCAGAGCAGTGTTGGTGGTGTTTATTCTGTATGCATACCCATTCTCAAATGACTGGGCATTTTTCCCTTGAAGTTGCTTCTTGGTTCTATCTGAGTGAAAACAATCTGTATAGAATATAACCACAGCTATGTGGAATCAAACCAAAATGTTTTGAACATAATATTGACTAATTCAGCTTTTTGTAGAATTTCTACTGATACTGACAAGTCTGTGATACCATTAAGTTCTCTGCCGGGACACTCCCCTAAAGTTCTTTTGGTGAGACGTTGCAGTCCTGGCAGCACCACATGGTTTATGGTTTAAGATGTCGTTTTTGGAGTTGTTTGTGGGGCTGAAATTCAGTAAGAGGCGCATGACTGCTGAAGTACATTCACTGATTCTGTGCCCATAAGACGTTGGGCATGCTGCTTGCCCTTTTGTACCAGTTCTTCCGACTAAAGTCCAGTCATAGTAGAAACTGCACACTCATTCACAAATTGGAAAAGAAGACAAAATGACACGCATCTGAAAAAATGCTCTTTGAAAGAGGTCACTTCTAAAATAATGGCTACATGATACATAAACATGTTTGGGTTTGTGAAAGTCGCTAAGTGTCTTGCTGTGTCTTTTTTTCACTGAGATCTTGTTCAAATGTTGCAACTGAAAGAAAAAAAATCAGACGCCATTTTTTGCGATCCCTCTCTGCCTCCCTCCCGTCTGAATGACATCAGTGCAGCAGATGTTTGACAAATCCTAGATTTTTGCACAGTGTCATACTCACCCCTCAACACCTTTTTCTTTCCTTTCATATGTTTCTCTTCACACTTCTCACATTCACTCTCAATATCTCAAGTTCTCTGTCAGTCTCTGAGCATGAGGCTGGTGCTGAAGCTTTGCTCATGTTACAGCCTCACAACTCACCTCTGTTAGTGGAAGCAGGATGTGAATGACTTGGTGAATGGGTTTGAGGTAAAGTGAAGAAATAAATAGAAGGCTGTCTATAAGATGAGGAGGTACATATGGATGGATGGATGAAAGGATTTAGAATCCTAGATTATAGTTTAAGAGAATACCACATCTTGGCTTGTTTTCGAATCTGCTCGGAAAAGACCATGTGCACATTTAGCATTATCATAACAGAGCACATAGACTGCCATTTCTTGATTGGAGTTTGCGGTGGTAAATGGTGTAATGTGGTCGAGGAACCTCTGTGAGTTGAAAGAGATTTTGTTTTAGAAACCTTCACTTGAGAAGAGACAAACAGCCCAAAACTCTTAATGAGATCATGCCAGCCTCATGATTCAAGAAATTATGATTATATTGTAGATAATCTGGGGCAAAATGCCCTGATATTTCATTTAACAATGTGTTTAAATGTCTATATTGGTTTGTTCATGACAGTCACTTTTTCTGAAATGGCAGTACAGTCATGAGAAGGCATGAGAAGATAACAGCATTTCTAGCTTCATTTAAAATGTGACAGCCCATAGTAGATGATTGTGATGCCTCTGCATTATGGTGTAGCTACATTTACTTAGTTTAAACATGGTAGAACTTTTGAGTTTCTAAAAATAGCAAAGTTTTGATTTACAGAACAAAGCTGCATTTTGTCCATCCACATGAAAATACTAAAACAGTTTTCTGAAAATCTCTATTTTGAAAATACTTTTTGCAAAAACCTCAAACCCCCATTTTTGTGTGGACAAGGAAGCCAAGACAAGAGGATAAACTACACTTCTGTAAAAGTGTGTGTATGTGTGGCTTGGGCCTTAATGAAGTCTTTTTTTTTTTTTTTTCTTGTCACGTTTTCAATCTGAGGGATAATTTCCTTATGCGGTTTCGTTAAAGCATGCAAATAGTTTTTAGCATTCTCATGGTTCTGTATAGGACCCTTTCAATTACCATAGTCATTGAATTATCATGTTTTTAAAAGTGTGACATACAAAAGTATATTGCCTTAAAGCCTCTCAAAGCTGTAGTGTTCATGCTTTGAGAATCATAAATCTCTCAGAACCTGCAGTGTCATGGAAAGATCAATCTGCGCTGACATCTCAAAGCCCTTAGTATTCTACTGGTGTGCTAATGTTTCCTCTTCTCTTTCTTCAGGTACATTGTCCATGTCGCCATGCTGTTGTCAGTCTCGTGAGTGAGCCTCTGTGCCTCAGGCTCCAGGCCTAGTCTGAGCCTCTAGCCTCTAGCAGCAGCATGTCCAGCTCGGGCTTTCCCCCCAGCCAGGGGAGCTTCAGCAGTGAGCAGAGCCGCTACCCACCCCACCCAGTTCAGTACACCTTCAGCCCTGTGCGCCACCCACCAGTAAGCACTAATTTTTTTCCACATTTCTTGAAGGAAACAAGATTTTCTAATACTTTAGTTTTGCTAAACTACATGAATATAAGCAGAGCAGAACTGTATTTTGAGTTTTTCAAAACAGTCATATAAGAACCTTAAGTCAGAATGTTTTTGTCCTTTTTGCCTTTTATTATACGACCAAATGTTTTATTACAGCAGCAATAGAATATATTAAGAACTAGCTAGCTAGTTATTACACTGACCTTGATGGTTATCATAATCAAAATTATCTTTGTGTTATCATTAAGAACTTTAATTTGGCCAATAAATGTGCACTTTAGAGACTTGTAAACTGGTACTTGATACCTTGAATCACAACAGCCTTCAACATTCTGCAGTAAGTGCTACCTGAGTTGGACGTTTGCTACTTTGGGGAAAGGTCAGAGGTGCAAAGCTGTGTATTCAGTGCTTTCCTGTGTCCTAGGATTCAACACAATCTTTTGACATGTAGCTCTTGTATGTTGTTCTGTGGCTGTTCCTCACATTTTGTACAACATTGTAAAAAGTATTTAGAGTATTGTAAAGTGTTTGAACAATGGTTTGTGTGCAAGAGTTGAGAAACATAGTAATAGGACAAAGATTGTATGCGCATTACTGTCCATGTAATTTACAATTGTCCATAAGACGTCATTTGTCTGCATTGGATAAAAGGAAGCCCAGAGCTTCAGACTTTAATGCCGTAAATCAATTGCATCACTGATGTGCATTCCTTAAGGCTGTGGAAACATACTCAGACACTAGTTGTGTTGTCCTCCCTCTGTCTCACTGTATCTCTCTAACTCTCTCTCATATGATCTCTCTCTCTCTGTCATGATCTCTCATGTGGAGGGTTTAGAAGGTGGTGTTTGTAAATAGTTTGGTGTAAGTGAACTGAACCATCTCTGCTGTAATCTGCCATTGATTCTTTCATTCCTGCCCAGGCAGCTGTGATGTAAAGCTGACTGAGATGTTATGTTGAGTTGTAAGGCCAAAGCCTTAGACTTCCTCACTGATGATGGCTTTTTTTATTGAGAAAGACGCTAGTTCTGTTCATTTGCAACTTGTGAAATGACCTTCTCTAAGTCAAGAGTTGTTAAGTCACCGAGACCCAGACATGGAAAAATCTAAGCTTTTGTCTGTGAATGATTGAATATGAAATGAAAATTGCTTTAGCAAAGCTGAATTTTATGAGCGGTTTTAGCAAACCTTTTTCGCAGTATGCTTTTTTCCTGAACTGCACTGAAGAGAAGACTTTGGCCTTCATGAGGTTTGTGACCTCTGTAAATTGTGTATGTGAAATAAGTTCTGTTTGGGTTTTTTTCAGCATATTTTACATGAACACAGGAGACGAGTCAATTCTGTTAATTGGCTTCTCAACTTGAATGCTTGCCATGAAGGTCGTTTGGAGTTTCTTTGCTAAATTTGATTACAGACTTCTGAGAATGGTTGTTTCACAGTAAGACAGGACTGGTAGAGAGGCTGCCCTTTTTCTGTTGTTGCTGCAGGGGAGGGAGGGCTGGGGGGCAGTATGATGTTGCAAGTTTTTATCATTATTGCTATACATTATGGATTAGATATGCTTATCTAAGTGTGTCAAGAATAGCACCACTATTTCAAGAACACATGACATCTGCATGAATCATTCATTTAATCAGATTAAGTGGGTTTCCATCCAAGTTTTTGTGAATAATTTTATATAAGCAAGTTTGCTTATTACTGGTACTAAAGGAAAAAGGAAAGCCAGCTGAGAATCTCACTTGTGCATGCGCAACTTCATTCAGCCTCAGCTGCCCCTCTGCTACTTGCACTCTCCATGTTCAAGCATACAGAGGTGAAAATTGCAGAGAGATCTGCAGCTAAAGGAGGGAATACCTCATGTGTTCTCCCATCTACGAGAACACCATCCCTCTGTGCAGATTGAAGTAGGTGTCTCATTAATAACTGTCTCCCTAACAAAAATGTCTAAAAATTGGACAATGAAACCTGTTTCCTCATGCTCAATCCTCGTAATAAGCACAAGCAAGAGTGCTGAATCATCCAAATGTATAGGCACGCTGGTGCTATAAATTTTGTGCCCCTGGCTGTGAAGCGTGTTTGATGCTGCCCCTTCATGAATGGTAGCTATGTCATCTAAAGTTTCTTTGTAGTGAATAGAAACGACTTAATTTGAGTTTGATTTGTGCTGAAATTTAGTAAATGTGTGTAACATTTGTCAAATGTTTGTATGGAACAATGGCCATACAGAGCCTGTATGTAGTTAAAACGATGCATAAGTAGCTGATTGGATGTCAGCCTAGTGCTGGGCGACATGACCTCAAAGCAATCATTCATTCATCCATTCATTCATTATCACACCCGCTTAATCCTTATTAGGGTCGCGGTTAGTCCCCCACCCCCTCACTGGGCGCAGGGCAGGGCATCACACTATTCAACTAAGCCCAGGACAGGGCGCCAGTCCATCGCTGGGTGACACACACACACACACACACAGACATAGACACACCTACGGACAATTTTTAGAGTACCCAATTCACCTGACCTCCATGTTTTTGGATTGTGGGAGGAAACCGGAGACCCCGGAGGAAACCCACGCAGACACGGGGAGAACATGGAAACTCCGCTCAGATGGGGAATCGAACCCAAGACCCCAGCGCTGAGAGGCGAACGTGCTAACCACTAAGCCACCGTGCCCCCCTCAAAGCAATCAATCGTGATTAATTAAATTTTTTATTATTTTGTTATTCTCGTATGGCAGCATCTTCACTAAAGCCTAATTGTTTCTGTGCAGTTTTCTTTGGCACAGGTTGCTTCAGTTGCTGAGATGGCTCAGTGTCCAGCATGTTTCTATGGAGGACCAAAAATGACAAAAGTATAAATAAATAAATAAATAAATGGAGGACCAAACATGACAAAAGTATAAATAAATAAGATATATATGAAAAAGTGTATATACTAATAATAAATTATTATTTATTTATGTATTAAACATGTCTACATTTATTTATTTATGTATTTCCACTCGTGTGCATTTACTTTTCTTCAAACCATATGTTAATTGAGTGGGCGGTCCTAACCTCATTCTAAAAGCACGATTGGTCAGTTTGGTGAACCAGACAGAAGTAATCGGAACAACCCTATCTTGTAATAACCCGAATTGGCTAAGCTATTCTATTAACTCCGCAATGGCGTAGAGTCGAAGGCCATTAACAGAACTGCTACGGGATGTAGCTGACCAGTACAATACAAAGAATACAGTGTCTTTCAAAACAACATGCTTGCTGCTGTTTGGAGTGTTGATAATGGTTTAAATTGGAGATGAGCTGGATACTCATTTCAGACCTTAGGAGACGCTATTTCGGTTCACATGCACGAGCGCACTACACAGATTACGTATCCAGACGCGGTTTAAAATATTTTCAGTGTTTGGAAAGCTTGGCGATAATCAACGCTCTTATTTACATCTAATGGTCACGTTCTATACATCTGTAAAATGCACTCGTTATATTGCAGTAACACCGATCTCTCTCTCTCTGTCTGTCTCTCTGTCTGTCTCTCTGTCTGTCTCTCACTCACTCACACATGGAGAGAGAGACAGAGATCAGTCATAGTACCTTCTCTTTCTAAATGAAAGAGAAGGTAGTCCTTTGGCGAGTGGTTCTCACAAACATTCGCCAATGATCTTAAATCAATTGCAATTGTTCTTAAAACATTTCATCAGTTGTAGTTAACTAGCTAAGCTAAGTCCAATGGCCAGTATTGCTAGAGAACAGTCGCTGTAAGCCAAGGCATTACTAATAGAGAGGAAACTATCGGAACTCTTTAACCAATAGTGCTTTTAGAATGAGGTTAGGACCGCCCACTCAATTAACATACAGTTTGAAGAGAGTGGAAATCATAAATAAATAAATGTAGGCACGTGGAAATGCATAAATAAATAAATGTAGACATGTTAAATACATAAAGTAAAAACATTTATTATTAGTATATACATTTTTTCATGAAAAATTATATCTATTTATTTTTATTTATTTATTTATTTATTTATTTATTTATTTATACTTTTGTCATGTTTGCTCCTCCCATTTATGTATTTATTTATTTATTCATTGATTTATCTATCAATTAATTAATAAATTAATTTATTTATACTTTTGTCATTTTTGGTCCTCCATATGTTTCTTCCTTGTCACAGACTTCAGTCACACAGCTACTCATGTGGTTGTGTGGTTTTAAAGGGACAGTACATGAACACACAAAGTATTAACAGCATTTTAAAAATATTGACATTGGCAAGATTACATGAGTTAGAGGTAAAGTAAATTGATGATCCCTGTATTATCCCACTTTAACATTTTATCTCAAACACATTGAATTTTAAATACTAATAGTTTTTAAAAGCCATTTAAGGTGGCAGAATTATTTGTAGGAGCATTGTATCTGTTTCTACAGATATCTCAAAAAGAATAAATATGGTGATGTTTTGCCATATTACATGCAGGCTTTGATGTTTCTCCTAGTTAAGAAAGGGGAAACCCTTTTTTTGTCCTTTTGTTTAGGTTTTTTCCTTGGATTCATGTTCACTTGCAATGTCTAGTTTTGCTTCATTGCTTGCCGTGCTGTTATTTCTTGGTGGTTGTTGCTAAACCTGTTATGAGTTAAAGAATTAACAGTCTTCACGTCAGAAGTAGTTGTGTGCATGTGTTAGCGACTAGTTTATGATCTGTGTTTCAGTGCGTCATCTTTCATTGCTGCCTCAGGTGTGTGTGTGTGTGTGTGTGTGTGTGTGAGAGAGAGAGTGAGTCAGGTGGTGTATGCGTGCTTGGCTGATATACACACTGCCTCAGGCTTTCTGAGCGAACTTCACTGACCTTCACTTAGAGGCTGCTGTTGTCTCTCTCTCCCTCCTCTCACAGAAACCCTTCACATGATGACATTTAAACTTTTTTGCAGTATTTGTTTTCTGGAAAATCCTTATTACTTTCTGCATTGTTAACATCTAAGACATCTCAATCGTTCTTTTTTGAAGCAGAGGTATATTCTTTAAATTCTTTTTTTTAAATCGCCTTTGTAAGACTGAGAATCACTGAGTGCTTTCACACACATTTTTCAGTGTGGTCCTAACAAAAATAAAAGGTGTGAAACCCAGTTTGTGTGCAGGGTGAAAACACTTCTACAAGGTTTGGTCTTTCAGACCAATTACAGGAAATGAAGCTTCCAAGACTTGAAAGCAGTAAACAACTGAGGGTGAAGAGTATTTGGATAGACTTACTAGTATTAGATGACTGATTGGAATGGGATGTGAACGTACAGATTTAGAATAGAGAAAATTGGGTGTTTAAATGCAAAGAAAAGCAATTATGGAGGTATGTTCTTCTTATATTACTAATACTACTACTAATTAAAATAATTATAATATCTGTGATTGGACGTTTTAGATTGTAGACTGGTGTCAGGTTGCATAGGGTGCTTTGTTGGACATCGGGCTGCAGATTTTTGGGGACCTGGCAACCCCGCTGTTGATTAACACACACATGCTGCCCACGGTGGATGTAAATTCGTCCTTTAGTAAGTAACCCTGCAAAGCGCGATAAAACGTACATTTCTTTTTTAGCAATTAAACACTACTTTAAAAAAGTGGTGAAGCGCAACAGTTTTCACCTTTCACCAAAACGACTCATGATTCAATTCGCGTCGTAAAACTTTATTCAGCAGTGAAGTGATGTCGTAATATCCTGTCCCTCTAGCCAATGAGCGTTGAGCCCACCCACCCGTCAAAAAAGTGTCAGGAAAAAAAATAATCGTAACAGTAATTTGGGAATGGTAAACGTAATGTGTGAAGTGAAAAATAAAAATGAAAAGCGAAGGTGTCAGTATTACATTTACAATAAGTATTTTTTGTTTATGATTATGTTTTTAATTTACGATTACGATACTTAAAACTTACGTTTACAATTTCTGTTTTACGTTTACGCTTAAGCTGAGCCTGTTTTGACGCCATATTGATGCTGCTGGTATAAATACCATAATAACATCACTACTGTGATAATGAAATGAATCTGTTCATTCAGTTTATCCTGTAAAGGCTTCCCACTAAATTAACCACCCACTGAATTGACAACATGCCAGTGTCAGATGTACTTCCTTCTACAAATCAGCCGGTGTTAAGTATAGGAAGATGCACCCCATGTAAGTGATGACAACAGGATGTAGGGGTATCATACAAGTCTTTGGTGCTCTCGCAGAAACGCAGTATGACGACAAAACTAACCAGACCAAATATATACAAGGTAACAAATGCACGAGCATTTCAGGTGTGAACCCTTAAGCTTTGAGTCACTTTCATATGTGGTCCTAGATCAGATATGTATCCGATCTGTGGACATGTGACTTGAATGTGACGGTCAGATCAAATTTCATGTCTTTTTGCTTGCACGCATGCGCATAGTGCGTGAGTCAGCGTTGGCTTCTCTTGTTTACTCGCATAGCTGTAAAAACAGCAAAAGCAGTCAGCTCATATTTATTCTCCTTCTTCACTTGATCATGTACAGTCCAGCACCTGTTTACTGTCCTCCTGAGCAAAACACCATCACACATCAGCTACTAACACGTTAGTTTTACTCAAATCAGTCTCTCAAATATAGGGTTGCTAGATGCTCCTAAACTCCTACTGATTTTGTAACAGTCATACTACACAAACAGAAACTAGCCCAAAATCTAAAGTGACGCATACATTTCAATGAGCTTTAAAATGTAAATCTTCAAGTCTTACTTTCTCATTCAATTTCTTCTTTTATTTAGAACAAAATCCCTGCAAACCTGACAACCCTGCACAAATGTAACACTTTTTGTTGGTGTTGATTAAAGCGATGTGTATACACATGAGTGTGTGCTTGTGAGCCGTTTCAGGGACAGATTGGTTCACATTACAAACAGATACAGCTCACTTACATTTGTGAATGTGAACCATCAAGATAGTTAAATCTGAGCAAAAAAAAATTGATTTGGGCAATGTGGCTTATGTGAACATAGCCTTAGGGATTTGAACATTTAATTTGATCTATTTGAGGAAACTACACTATTGAAACAGCAGTTTGTTGTATTATTAATTGTATAACTGTGTTCTTCTAAACTGTACTTTTCTAATCCGTGTAGTAGGGCTGGGACGATATGGCCTAAAATCAATATTGCGATATATTGAGCAGTTCACCTCTAACGATAAATGGACGATAATACTAATACACACATACCCCAAAAATAAAGAATGTGTTAGGCCAACATAAATACTTCACAGCCAGTTATATTGATAGTACAATTCCCTTTTTAGAACCACTTTAATTCACTTTAAAGCATAAATAAATGAAGAAAATGTCTTGGACAGAAAAGACACCATTAACCTCATCAATACACTCACTGCTGAGG
>BRDA01000568.1:24679-63085 GCA_036984385.1 Crenuchus spilurus
GAAAGTCTCTGGATGTTAATAAAAATACCGGCGTGTAAAGTATCAAATGTGCGGCCATAAAAATAATTGTAGGTCTCTGAAAGGCTTAGTAATGACAGCAACCGGCTTTTGACACGAGTACAACATAAATTGTACAATATCTAACGATGTATATAATTATATAAATATAATTAAGCCTCAAATGACAACAAGGTATATAAACCTTGTTGAATTTACTGTTTTAAAAGTTGTAATTTGAGGCTTAATCATACGTGCAGTTTACAATGTCTGAAATTTATATAATTAGTCTGATATTTATATAATTATATACAGCTATAACATGTTAAGCATTGTAGACTACTATTATATGTTAGGTTGTACAATAAGTCACACAATATCTATGTTGTACTGTTGTGTCAAAAGACACAATTGTTGTGTTAACTGACTTACCTTCATGCTGGACTGCTCGGTTAAAATGTAGTTTGAGGTGACTCCTAAGTTTACTGGCTGGTGTTGGCTTATAATACTCTATGGAGCAAAATGGACAATGATATTTGCCGCAGCATGTGTCACATCGCTCATATATTGGCAACAATCTTCTTTCTTGTATGGAAATATGCATTGCAACACATATAACCGTCCCAAACCTCCTTTAACATTCGCAGTTTACATGTGTTTACAGCGTATGCGCTGCCACTGGCTTAAAACTGCTGGCGTAAATCCGTGTCTCTGCAGTCAGACCATCACCAAAACTCATATCATCACCAAAACATTGTCAATTCAACACATCACCCCGGTCCTAGAGCAGCTACACTGGCTTCCCGTCCATTTTTGCATCCAATTTAAAATTCTGCTTCTTACATTTAAATCTATTCATAATCTGGCTCTTCGTTATCTCTCAGAACTTCTACACATTACCACACACTCTCGTAAATTTAGGTCCTCCTCCTCATCTTACAGTTCCTATTGCTTGCCTTAGTACTATGGGGAGCAGGGCCTTCAGTCGCTCTGCTCCCCATCTCTGGAATACACTCCCTCCTGACATCTATAATATATTCAGTCCCTCTCTGATTTTGTGTTGTTTGTGTTCATATTTACTGTATGTTTACATGTACACAATGTATTTTTTATTTTCTGTCTCCCATTCTCACCCTCATCGCCTTGTAAGTTAAGCAAACCCTCATAGGGCCTTTATATTTATGTACTTGATGCAGTCTGCTGCCGTTCTCACTGTATTTTTACCTGTGTAAGTTAAGCAAACCCTCATAGGGCCTTTATATTTCTGTACTTGATGCAGTCTGCCACCGTTCTCACTGTATTTCTACCTGTGTGTGTTTTTGTGTAGGAGTTAACAGTTACAGAGTACCGCAATCCTCACCTGCAGGACCAGCAGCAGCGTCGCAGACCCTCACTGCTGTCAGAATTTCACCCTGGGGCTGAGAGGTAATGTACATAAAACTTACTGCTGCGTTTGTGAGGAATATTCACTGACGCTGTCTGCAAGTTCACTGAATGCACTAATGTGATTTCTTTTCTATCAGGCTTGGGTTTTGTAGTTTTTAATTCCAACCTGTTTCTTGTGTTTGTAGGCCTCCAGAGCGCCGACATGGTTACGAGCAGCAGTTCCATACACTCCCGGCCCAGTCTGAGCATGAGGCCATGGAGGCTAAACGGCCCCGTGTTGAGGGCACTTCTGAATCCCACCTGCCCCGCCCTCCAACTACTGGCATACTTATCCCACATCCTCACAGTGTACAGGATGGTCTGAGAGGCACAGGAGAGGTCAAGAAGGTGAGGTACACCACTGCTTGTGTATGTGTAGTTTCTGTTTCTGCTAATATCCAATTTTGGATATATAAAGTAATCTAATGAAGTTTAGTGCGCCAGTACTTATCTCATACACTTTAAATAGTGCAAACGAAGCTGAGAAAAATAGGTTGTGAATTGCAGAATTGACGAGAGGAAACCATTAAACATCATGATGGAAGTTTAATGCTTTATATTTTGGGGAAAAAACTTTAATTTAATAATGGTGTTATCATTTGACAATAGTTTTTCCAGACAATGTATTAATTTGACGTCATTCTACAAGCTAGTGTGCATACACTTCTCCTGTTGTTCACTCTTTTTACCATCCCTCCTCAGGAGACCCAGTATAGTATGAAAGTGGAGGCTTCATCCCCTGGAGGCAGCTTGCAGCCCATTGGGGAGGAGCAGGACGCATCTCCATCCAAACTTTCCAAAGAGGAGTTGATCCAGAGCATGGACCGTGTGGACCGAGAGATTGCAAAGGTCGAGCAGCAGATATTCAAGCTGAAGAAGAAACAGGTGAGCTGACTGTATTTTAGCCTCTGTCCTCCTTCACATAGCTGACAGTAGGAGGTGATTGAGGGCATCTGGCACCAACCAGGGTTCATCCTCGTACAGCTTTACTATCCCTGCATAACCCCAGAGCAACAGGTTGGTTGACCTCTGTTGAGGGATTACATTTAGGACTAAGCCTCATGGGCAGTGTAGTCCTTCCAGAAGTAGCTTATGACAACTGCCTGACAATTATATCAGCAGTCTTTTCGAGGTAAAACTGAAATGTAGCATTCAGAGTAGATAATTCTCTTTCTACTTTTCTAGATGTAATATTCTGTGGTTTGTTGTTCCATTACACACATGTATTCTTCCTAAAACATATAGATTATTGGTGAAATTTGTTTGCCTTCCTGTCCTGGTCTCATGAAAGACTTTGCGTCATTCTCTTTTCCTGTCTTATCCCCCTCCTATTTTAAATTGCTGTTGTCTTGCTTTGTAATTCTGTCCTCATTAGGCATGGAATGCCAAGCCAAAATTTGGCTGGAAAAGAGGGCGTTGGGGTGTTTGCTTCTTCTTTCCTCTACGTCTGTCTGCAGGTTTTCCCCAGGAGAGAGAGAGAGAGAGATTTTTCTGTCTGTCTCTCTCTGTCTCGCTCGCTCACTCTCTTGCTTTCTCTATCTCTCTCTTTGGCATATATAAAGGCTGTAACACTCCTGTTATAGTCATGTATATATAATATATTTGTCAAATTACAAATTGTTTTGTTGATTTACTAAGTTAAACTGTCATGTTGGGGAACAAACGTAAATCTGGCATTTTCTAAAATATTTAGTGCCCATTTGTTGAATTTAACTTAATATAAACGAGCTGTCACGCAGGTAATTTGTTCTTTTGTAATTCAGTGAATAAACAGTAATTGTGCACTAAAATATGCAGAAGTGATTTCTCTGTAGATGTGCCAACAGAAAATCAGCACATACTGATTTTACATAACATACTTAACCAAGGGTGTGCAAACGTTTGCAAACAGTTCAGCATTTTCTCTTTACCCTACTGAGACAGAATGGCTATCCTTATCTACATACTGAAACGGAAAAGTTGATAAGATTTAAAAGTGGCAGCCTTAGAGCTTACTTCTCATTTTGATTAGCAGTGCAGGCAGTAATAAATATAAAACAACCATAAAAACTGTGATTAAATCGATTTTGCCACTGTTATGAAATTTCAGACTAAAGGCCTTGCAAAGGGCTACAATACCAAGATTCGTAAAGTCGAAATGTTAGAGAATTTAAGGTGGAAAAAAATAAATTAATGATGTTTGTGTACAGGTGACACACCTAATTAGACGCCAAGAAAAAGTGCAGAATGTCACAAGTCTGTCTATTGTATCTAAAAAATTCAAAAACTATAATAATAATAAAAAATCAAATTGTAATTAATTTGAGATTCAGGATTTTCAGTTCAACAGTACAACAAAAAGGCTTGAGATTCTATTTTTTGATGTGGCACTGTATATTTATTATATTTAGCTATATATTATTATAATTATCTATTAATTAGTATATCTATACACTCATTAACTGGTTATTTTATGTAAATAAATATGTAATGAAAGTACATGTAAATATTATTTGATGACTTTTATTTGAACTATTTTTCAGAGTTGACTATAGTAATAGGATGCAGGACCAGATAAAATTGTCATAAGCCATACTTAAGTGTTTACTACATATAATGAAATACATTTAATAATGTGTGTGTGTATATATAATAGTTGTGCTCTCAGTTTTTACATTTTTTAAATTACACTCTTTCAGAGTCTGTACTTGCAGCATGTATAGCCAGAATTTTGTTTTTGGAGCTCAAGAGTGACTTTGCAGTAGCCAACATCTTTATCACACATTGCACATTTTCGCCATGTACTGCAGTTCTTATGTGACCTAGTGATGTATGCTGTGGGTTTGTGTGTCTTCCAGCAACAACTGGAAGAGGAAGCAGCTAAGCCTGTGGAGCCAGAAAAGCCAGTATCTCCACCCCCTGTGGAACATAAGCATCGGAGCATCGTTCAGATCATCTATGATGAGAACCGGGTATGAGTTGAAACGCATGTACAGATATATACCATGGCTGTGACAATGCATCTTTGCATCCTGATACTTCATATGCAAAACTGTGACCATAATGGAGTTGTGACGGTGCTTCCTGAAGAATATGCATTCTTTTCATTATTTTCTATGCCAATTAATTATAATGTATTTTTTGGATTTTTCATGCATTAGCAACCCTGTCTGCTGGATCTAGCAACTAAGCTCTACAACAATATGTATACAGACATTTTTTTTTTTTTTAGAAATTTTGTTTAACCCTCTGGAGTTGGCTCTCCTGCTGGCAACATATTAATGAAATACTGCAAAAATACTTGTATAAATCTGCAACGTTTTATCCTAAAAACAAAACATACTCAGGAAACCTTAAAGGGTCCATTTTTCAAATATATGTAGCTTGAATCAAAATATATTTTTAGATATTTGTGAGAAGAGCTTAAATAAGCAGACACATGTTTGTGACAACAGGTCAGGCAGCTGCGTTGTTTTTCCTGCCGAACAATGCAAGCCGTCATTCATATGATATGGTAATTCCAGACATAATATTGGTTGGATTACCAGCCGTGGAATGTGTGGAAGTACTTGAGGTGAAACTGAACAATACCTCTCCCTGAGTTTCATACCTATCTCCATAAATATTCAGTGTAGGTTTTGTGGCTGAGTATATAGATAAAATATAGATTTATGGCACTCTATCTGTTTAGACACTTTTTTTCTTGCTGAGTTTGTTCTGAACAAAAGCCTGTGTAACACTGTGGGGGGGGGGGAAATAATTTAGATGTGTGTAATTTATAAAAAGATCAAGCCATGTCAGACTACATCAGAGTGTCTGAATTACCCTCAGACTGCAAAGGGTTAAAATACTGTGTTGGATACAGATTCATTAACCTAATATCATGGACCGGATGCATCATTACACCAATACATTCACCGTTACACCTTCACAGTTTCACAGGTTTTCTAAACCATGGCCTACTTTCAGCCTTCCTTTTTTGGGCATTTTGTGCATTACTGACATCCTCGGAAAGTACCAGACCATGGGTTGATTTGCTGTAGGTGTGGTCACAGCTTAACCACATTGCTACTACTTCAAAACCTCTTCCCCATTCAGTGGCACGCTAGTCAACTGAACTGGGTGACGCTAATGATGGAGAATGTATACACCAATTAGTATTGAACAAACTACATACTTAAATTGTCACACTCTTGCATCAAACTGCAAGTTCTGTTATAACATTTGACTTGCTTATTTGCTTTCTGATACTGTAAAATTTAGCAATAATACTGCACATTTGCTTGCAGTCAGAAATATTGAAATGTATTATGTTGATGTGTGCAGAAATGAAATGAGGGATGCAACAATAAGTCTCAGTAAATGAATAAAGAACATTTTTGATGCACTATTATTACTCCTGCACTATAATTACTATTGCTCTTTAGTCTTCACCCTGTTTGCAGCACAGTTCTGAGCACTGTTTATATGGACATATCACACCTGAAACAAATTTATGGTTGTTATTGAGATCCCAATGGATTATTCATGCTTTAACCCAGCATTATTGTTTTAAAATCAGCAACATTATAAGAAATATTTTTGAGAGAGCAGCATTAACCAGATGCTGCTCTAAACTAGTGATGATCTAGATCTACTGATGTTATAAATCCTTGCTTTCCTTGAGGTGGTGGATACTGCTGAATGCTAGTGTAGGTAAGAACAGGGAGTCCTGAAGATTGTCAGCCCGTTTGATAGATAACACTATAGTTGCATTGCCCTTGTAATTTCAGTGTGAAAGTAATGAAGCAAAGTCTGTTTGAGCAGCTATATTTAGAAAGAAAATTGTGTCTGATCTGAAGCTGATTTTTCGCTTAAGTGCGTGTTTGCTCCTGCCTGGGTCAGCATCACAATCCAGATGTCTCGCACATTAAAAACACTTTTTTTATGCTTCACTGATGTGCTCTGCAATCAGTTCCCGGTGGAGTTGACACTGGGAAGAGACAGACTCCATATGTTGTACCTATGTAATCTTTGCAGGGAAAGTTTCTTTCTGTGTGTTTTTGTGAGGGAGGATTGGTGGACCCGCTAGCAGGAACAAAACCCAAATTCCACAACAACTTTGTGATATTTTATCTTAGTAACAAAAATAAACATTGCTCAGAAACCGTAGTGTCCACTTTTCAAATATATGTAGCTTGAATCAAAATAATTTTTAGATATTTGTGAGAGGAGCTTAAATAAGCAGAGGCATGTTTGTGAGAACGAGTCAGACAGCTGCTTTGTTTTTCAAGCCAAATGACACGAGCTTTAATTCATATGATAGAGATGGTAAATCAGTATATTCCATTGTTTGGATTACAGGCCTTTGTAATGTGTGGAATTTTAACCAAACAAAGACCTCTTACTTGAGGTGAACCTGAACAATAGACCTCTCCTTGAGTGTTTCACATCTGTCTCATGAATATTCAATGTAGGGTTAGTGGCTGAGGAAAACAGTGTCACCTCACATTTGTTAATGTTTATAAATAAAACCACATACAATTTAAAAACAAAAAAAAACAAAAACTGTAATGACCAGTGTGTAGTCAACACCTCAGTCTTGGCTAGAAATGTTTAGAGTGTTTTTCACAATATATCACATCTGAAAATAAGTTTTTGGAAAGTCTAAGTTTAGAGCAGATTTAATCAAAATATAGATTTATGACACTCTTACTGTTTTGAAACTGTTGTTCCTGAGATTGTGCTGAACAAAAGTCTAACACTTTGGGGGGGAAATAATTTTAGACGGGTGTAATTTGTGAAAAGTCAGGGCATGTCGGACTACATCAGAGTGTCTGAAATACCCTCAGACTCCAGAGGGTTAACATCTGTGTGAGTTGGAATAGGCCTACTGAACCTTGATGGTACATCTGTATCTCATCAAATCTAGGGCTCAATTACTTTCTTGGTTAAATTTGATTAGCTGAGTTAAAAACAGGTATTTATTAATATTGACCTTAATTGGGATTGCATGATTCTAATACATGCATACTCAACAAATGAGCTGATATGCGTTGGCGTCTCTTTAGTTGGGGCCATTTTGAGTCAATGGATTACATGTTGACTAATTTAATCAATTGAGACAGCCCTGGTTGACTCCATGCAAACAGTAAATGGAGCTCCTCTGTAAATGGGTCCACCCTTCAGGGGATTCCCCCTAACGGGAGAGGTTGGAGGGGGCGAAGGGGGGAAAAGCACTGAAAATTTAGCACGTGTTGCAGGAGGGAGGAAGTGGGAGAAGGAGGGTGTGTGGAGTGTTTGGGGGGGGGGGGATTGTTTTCCTGTGCCTGCAGTGTTACTATAGTTCATTTGTTCCTCTGGTCTGGGCTCAAGATGACTGAGGCTGAGCTTTTTTTTTTTTTACTTGGCCTAAGAAATGCATCCTTCACAGTCATTCTTGGCTTTTAGCCATGTTTAAAGTGATGATTTGACTTCAAATCACAATCGAACTGTCCCCCTTTTTCTTAATATAGTCAATCAAATCAAAATGTGTTTGTTGACAGTAGTTACTACTTCAGTTCTGGACTGGAGTTATGATGCCAGTATGGTCAACAAGTGATAGAAGCTCATTGCCAAATTATCCTTGTGTAAGCTTCATACATAATCAATCACATAATTGTCAAACTGTGTTGTCTGAAGTAATCTCAAATGGATTTACCGGTGTGATTTCTGACGTACTGTTATCTGTAAAAATAAACTTTTTGTGGTTTGAACAGAAGTTGCAGCAACTTTTAATCCACAATGTACCAATAATTGTCTGCATAGTGTGTACTGTCATAATCCACACAAGCAAATATATTTGGGATTATTTACACAATGGTTTCCTCCAAAATTTCATAAATGTAGTAAATCAGCTGAGACGTGTTTGTAGCCCAAATTTTGCTTCATTAGTTTAAAATATCTGGGGCTGCAAAACTAACATAGCTAGCGAACACAAGCTGACTTTAGCATTAATAAACATGGCTAACTAGTAACATAACCACCAATGCCTGTATCCAATAAACAATTTTCCTAAAATTAGCAGCCATGACCTGATGGTTCGGGATCTGGTGTTGTGACCGGAAGGTTGCCAGTTTGATCTCCGGGCAGGTCATGTAGTGCTCTTGAGCAAGGCACTTAACCCCCAACTGCTTAACAGATTTAACTATCTTGATGGATCACATTCACAAATGTAAGTGAGCTGTATCTGTCTGTAATGTGAACCAATCTGTCCCTGAAACGGCTCACATGCACATATTGATACGTGTATACACGTCGCCTTCATCAGCAACAAAAAAAAGTCTCATTTGTGCAAGGTTGCCAGATTTGCACAAAATAAAAGAAAAACCGAATGAGAAAAAAAGATTTGAAGAAGGTTTATATTTTAAAACTCATTGACATGCATGTGTCACTTTAGATTTTGGGCTAGTTTTTGTTTAGTGTGACTTTGTTAGAAAATTGGTAGATTTGGGGGATCTGGCAACCCTGTATTTGAGAGAGACTGATTTGAGTAAAACTGGTAAAACAGATGTGTTAGTAGCTGATGTGTGATGGTGTTTTGATCAGGAGGACAGTAAACAGGTGGTGACTGTACATGATCAGGTGAAGAAGGTGAATAAATGCCAGCTGGCTGCTTTTACTGTTTTTACAGCTACGTGAGTAAATGAGAGAAGCCAACGCTGCCTCACGCATGCATACAAGCAAAAAGACATGAAATCTGATCTGACCATCACATTCAAGTCACATGTGCACAGATCGAATACGTATCTGATTTAGAACCACATATGAAAGTGACTCAAATCTGATTACCGTAGAAAACATGGGATGTGACACGTCCACACAGCCCTGAAAACATCAGATCTGAGCCACATTAAGGCAAAAGATCGGAATTGAGTCACTTCAGCCTGGTAATGTGAACTAAAGTCTAAATTACCCTGCTGAGTATGCCCAGATATGGTTTGGCACTCTGTCCTGGATTGATACCCCTAGTGTGTAGTCCTCCAGGTGGACGGTCACTGCTGGTTGAGGGTACACTGTGTGTGATTAGCTGTCGCTTCTCGCCATTGTGTGGTTGATTTCTAAGTGTGTAAATGGATTGTTGATTGTGTTCATTATAAAGTGTTTCTGGGTTTTAGACAGGCATAGGTTCAGGTTCTTGCCAACACACAATGCTGCTAATTAGCCCACCAAAATACATCAATTCTCTCTCAAACTGCACACATTTGTTTTTAGACACAATGTGGCTCATTTTGAAGGGATTTGTTCTACACATGGAGCCGTAAGTTCGCATTTTTTTTCTATTCGAAAGCTAAAGACCCAAACATGTCTTGACTGATGAGCTACATCTGGGCTAAGGTGTTAAATTGTGTAGATTAGATTTTTGGTCTGACCTTTGCTTTAAAGTAGGGAAGCTACAGTTAGGCAATATGTTTAAGTTTGCCTCCCTTCTTGGCCCGGTTTCACAGTGTGAGCTGGATTGATTGCAGGGTCAGAGATGCATAATTCCTTGCCTTATAGACTGCGGTAGCTGTTGTATCCTGCCCATGTTTCATGAAGCTGAAAGACGTTTTTATTTCCGACATTCTCCCTCCCTCCTTTTCTCTGTCTCTTTCTATTTAAACAGCTGCTGCTGCTCACTGTGCAATGCATCATTCGCACCGAAGAGCAGTCTACACTGTTACTGTAATAATATTCACACTCACTCACACACACACACACTCATATTCTACTTTTCATTGCTGGCCTGGCAGACAGAGCGTGTTTTGTTATATAGGCCACTCGTATGCGCACACAAACCGCACATTCATTTTCCTCCTCTCGTGCTCACTTGGCCGCATCTGAGTTTTGAGAGTCCTATGGTGCGAGAGTGAGGGAGTGTGTGTGTGTTCAGGATTTCTGTGGCCCTCTCTGTGACTCATTAATTCTCCCTATAGAAAAGTGGGTTCTGGTTTATTGGCTAGATCAAGAGAGAGCATGAGATGGACAGAGTGACAGTCTCTTGTGTTTTTAAAGCCAACAAATTATCCAAAGCATCGTCTGCTGCCCTCACCACAAACGGGTGGAACTGAACGCTACGTGACTGAGTGCTCACTACAGGGGAGCTTGAATTGTTTGGTCTGGTGCTCAGGCCTGAGACACGGGTGCAAATCTAGTGTAGGTACTGATGAAATTGAAAGCTAGAGAGGCCCGATAGTCATATTCCTGTCACCACAAGCACCCAGAACTAATGTGATGGCTTAATTAAACATTAGACATCTTGAGTGTCATGTAAGATCCTGGACAAAAGTACCTGCTGTAAGTGTTCTTTTATTTCTTTAGATAATTGAACTTTTTTTCCTTTTTTATATTGTGACTCAAAAACCTGTGAAACAATCCAAACAGTACACTTTATATGCTGCCTTTTGTGTGTGTATTTGAGGATAAGGCTATGTTCACATTACCAGGCTGAAGTGACTCAAATCCGATCTTTTGACTTATTGTGGCTCAGATTTCATCTTTTCATATTTGAGTCACTTTCATATGTGGTTCTAAATCGGATACACATCAGATCTGTGGACATGTGACGATGGTCAGATCACATTTTATGTCTTTTTGCTTGTACACATGTATGTAGTGGGTGAGTCAGCGTTGGCTTCTCTCGTTTACTCACGTAGCTGTAAAATCAGTCAGCTGGCATTTATTCACCTTCTTCACCTGATCATGTACAGTCCAGCACCTGTTTACTGTCCTCCTGAGCAAAACACCATCACACACCAGCTACTAACACGTCTGTTTTACCAGTTTTACTCAAATCAGTTGTCTCTCAAATACAGGGTTGCCAGATCCCCCAAATCTCCTACTGTTTTTTTTTTTTTAAACAAAATTACACTACACAAACGGAAACTAGCCCAAAATCTAAAGTGACATACATGAAAAGCCTGAAAGCCTAGTCATAGATTTAGGTTTTGAGCTTGGATTTTAAGACCGTTACAGATGGGCAAGTTTAAAGTCACTTGGAAGTTAATTCCAGAGCTTTGGCATGATCCCCTTTTAACTTGAGACAAGTTGTTGGTACAGACAGAAGTGACAGTGACGATGACCTTAAAAATCTTGCAGGTGCATAGACGTTCAGCATGTCCCAAATATAAACTGGTGCACAACCATTCAAGGCTTTAAAAACATCATTAAAATCTTGTACTGAATTCTGTAATGCCACTGGGAGCGAATGTAAGTAAGCTAAGACTGAGGAGATGTGCTGTCTTTTATTTGTACCAGTTAAGTCTGGCAGCACAGTTTTACACTAGCTGTAATAGTGAAAGAGATGCTTCATTTATTCCAAAGGACAGTTAATTGGAGTAATCCAGCCTAGATGTGACAAAAAGCATGGATGACCCTCTCCAAACTAGAGGCATTAAGAAGTATTTTTAGTAGGGAGATCATTCTAAGCTAGAAAAAACTCTATTTGACCTAGAGCTGGGCAATATGGCCAAAAATTTTATCATGGTAATTATCGAGACTGATCAATATAGAAAAATTTATCACAATATAAAATTTTCTAACACTGTCATAGTTTTAAACATCTTTCTAAAAACATTAGACTAAATACATGAAATGTTACTATTTAAAATATTAAAATGTTTGTTGCCAGAACATAATATTGTAGCGTCCGTCTGGATGCGTTGAAAGGATGGACAAGAAAGACGTTTACAGTGATCACTTTATTGTTGAAACTTACAATGATTGCTGTCGATCGCAGCCACTCCAAAATAACACCAGGCTAGAGAGCCAAGCTAACAGGCTAATGCTAGCACTTGGGCTGACAGGGACACAGCACCCCTCCTTCTCCTTCTCACACAAACAAACGAGCACACAGCAACCTCGCGTTCTTTCGCCCGGCCCCACTACACTCTCCCCCAATCACACGCTTGTCTTAAACACAACAGTGCATTTTGGCGGCGCTGGTGAGGAGGAGCTAACAAGCAGCATTATTAGACTTCTGAACTCTGTGTCAATCTGCTTAGACGTGAAATGGAAAAAGACCTGGAGGAAAAAGTTGAAACGTTATATTCAAAGGATGATCTGATACAATAATAACTTTAACCCCTGTGGCACCCCTGGCCTGTTTGGTGGATGTTCGAACACCATTACAGCACCGGCGGCACTCCACAACAACTGCACCCCACCCCCAGCTGTTGATCGACCAACAGTTTTTGAGTAAGCCCACCAATTCGAACATCCAGCATCCCCTGGGACGAACATCGGCTAGCTCTAAGCAATGCAGTGGTCCCAAGAACGATTCACAGAACCTCTAGGGTGCAGGGCATGCTGTCCTCATGCCACCCCTGATGTCGTGCAGCCCTGAGCGGCTGCCCAAATCAGAATCCGCCACTGTTCAGCCCTGTTAAAGATGTTCTTCAGATAAAGCTGTAATAAGAATACTTGCTGACATCCTATAAGCTGACTGCTAGCTTTAACAATCGGATGCTTAGTCTTTAATAATCATTAACGAGAAAATGCATTATCAGTTTTTATTGAAAGCAGGTTGGCTTTTGGAGAAAACACCTTTGGCATTCTAGTGCTTAGAAACGTCCTTCACTGATGTGTTATTAGAACGTATGAAGTAACACTCACAGCCTGTAAAACATCTGGTTGTATAAACTAAGGTCAGATCATGTGATTTTTAAATCTTATCTGCCCGACACTTAACCCGGTTCACCAAGTTGTATTTCAAAGCTTCCTTTTTCAAAATGATTCACCTCAGTGTTTTCCTTTCCCTTCTGTGTTCTCTCTCATTCTACAGAAAAAAGCTGAAGAAGCCCATAAGATCTTTGAAGGACTTGGTCCTAAAGTAGAGCTGGTGAGCCGGCCATGTTTGCAACACTTTTTTTTTTTTTTTTTTTTTTTAATCTTCTGGTTTTATTGTAGCCCTGCTGAAAGTTTCTGTCCTGCAGCTAAATATTAACTATTGCATCCTGTCTGTGTCTCTCTTTCCCCTCTAGCCACTGTATAATCAGCCATCAGATACTAAAGTATACCATGACAACATTAAAACGTGAGTACATGTTTATTTGTTCTTATTTTTTTATATTTTAATTCTGTAACCTCATCTGTGTTTTGTTGATTTATGATAGATCATAATCTGATTAAAGGTCAGGCATGAGACTGCAAATGACACTCAAAAGGTAAAACAGGTTTAGCTAAAAGATGCAGGTCTTTTTTTTTTTTTTTTTTTTTTTTTTTTTTTTTTTTTTTTTTTTTTTTTTTTTTTTTTTTTTTTTAAGGCTAGAAAGAGATTAAGAGGCAATAGAGTTTATACAAAGTTTATACTGTGGGCTAAAAAACTCATTTAATAAGGCAAATAAGTATTTAAAATGTTTTTGTCCAATTTATATATATATATATATATATATAGATATATAGAGATATATAGAGATATGTGTTAAATCAGAAGATACGTACCATGTACCATGCTGGTGCAATGTGTCATAAAATTATTTTTATAATCTGCCAAAAATAAAGAAAGTATGTCTGTAGAAGCTGTTGCTGTTGAGGTAGACATTTGGAGTTAGGAAACAGACTTAGTTCTAAGTGTGTGTGCTTGTGTTGTAGTTTGAGTTTTTTTTTTTTTTGAGTTTTTTTTATGGAGGCAGGAGGGATGCAGTGTGTGTTTGTGTGTACACAGCGAGCTGAAGGTCAGGTTGTCTGGGTTCTTATCAGTACCATGAGCAATCAGTGTCTCAGCCAGGTTAGACCTTTATCTCGGTGCCCTGTTCAGTCATATACAAGGTGACTTGGGTTTGTGTGTGTGTGTGTGTGTGTGTGTGTGTGTGTGTGTGTGTGTCCTACAAGAGGGTATTTGAGTGGCGTCTGGCCATTATCACAAATTTACTTTGCTGTACAAATGTTTTTAATAGTAGTTTTGAATTTCCTGAGCAGGCCAGTATTGATCTAATTTAATACAATAATATTTTCTCAATATATCAGTTTAGGATGACTAGATGGACTTTGAAGAGGATATACATTTTAAGTTAATAAAATGAACTTGCACTTTGACTGCTGCTTTTGGTGGAACCCCTGTTATTGTTTGCTCTGGTTATTGTCAACTTTTTTGGGGGGAAATTTTTCCCCGGTTATTGTCAGTGTAAAAACAAAGGCTGCTGCTGAACAACACCGGCACTCTCTAAAACAAAGCGTAAACCTGTAAGAGTGATGTTAAATGTTAATTTATCCATTTCATTAGTCTTGTATTTTTCTAATTGTGTTCTGTATGTAAAACTATAGTTATTCTATATAAAATGTGTTTTTGTTATGTTGGAGTGTCTGGAACAGATTAATTGGATTTACATTATTTTTATGGGAAGTATTTATTTAGTTATCATTCATTTCGGTTATCATCACTCAACCGATTAATGATGAGAACCGAGGTTCCACCATATAACAAAAGAATTTAAAAATGTCTCAATTGTGATAATATATTTTAAAACGGCGCCAACAAAGTGTCACTAAATGTTCTATAGGTTCAATACTGATATGCTGGTTATATGATCTATACTAGGAGTCTGAATTCTTAATGAAAAAGTGGATGCAGTCTGAGTAAAGTTTTTGCGACTTTTTTTGCGTGAGGATTATATTAAATGACGATTCAGTTCTAATGTTTTTTTTTTTTTTTTTTTTTTGAAGAAATGTTAGCCTCCCAAATCCATATCTAGATTAAAAAAGCAATATTTGGGTATTGTCTGAGGAAAACAAGAGATTATTAAAAGCAGAAGATTGACAGAATGGAAACTTGACGTCTCTGTGCAGTTTGACATGAGCCAGCTACTACAGTCTAGAATTAATGTACATACACTTGACTCGTATCTATAGACCTAATCTGTTTTGGGCTGATCAGTGCAGGAACAAGGCTCAAACGATCTGTCAAGGAACAGGAAGTGATGTTATGGCCCCACAAACTCATTTTTGTGTTGCAGAAGGGATCCCTGTGTTCAGTAAAGACTAATACAGTAGATGTTAAGATGGCACGTCTGTACTTGTGCAGCTTTCCATCAATGCCATTTTATAAGAGAAAATTAATTAGACAGGATATTACTGTTGGCAAAATGTGGCACGTCAAAATGAGGTTTTGATATATGAACTTGCTATTTTTCTGGTATTATTGTGTTTCTATAGCAGCAGGGTGGTGAGACATTGTCCTTGTATACAGTAAGAGCATTGTTTAAGTCTGCTGCAAATGCATGAATGACTGCATGTGAATGTGTTCTTTCTTCTCTTTTTCTTCACAGAAATCAAGTGATGAGGAAGAAGCTGATTCTGTTCTTCAAGAGGAGGAACCATGCACGTAAGCAGAGGGTAAGTGTGTGTGTGTTTGCTTTAGAACAGCATACAGGGAACTTCCAGGAACACTTTTAGGACATACAAACCAAACAAAAGATACATGCAGATTCTCCTCTTCGCAGGCATACGCTCTAACTGGCAAAGGCTCACGTAAGGTCACAGGCTGAATTTACCCTAAGGGCTCTTGTGCAAAGTTAACATACTATTGTTCTCATGGGTTGGGAAATCCGGAACCTAGGAAGTGCTAATTCGAGATGCAGTTGGAGAGTGAGGTCTGAACACAGCTTTAATGACACCATGGGTATTTCCGTGACTATTACCATTGCGTAACAATCAGGACAGATTCTCTAACTCAATAACACCAGTAAGGGTGTGTGCTATGATTTTGCCAGTCTGTCCAAAGAACAGAATGTCAATGAAAACAGAATGCAATGATTTGGAAATCCTGAACATTAAACCCTATATCTTAATACAGTACAAAGACAATGTGTCAAATTATGAATCACAAAATTATTAAAAAAAAATAATTTATGAGCACAAACTTTTCACAATATTCTTATTTGTAGAGATGCACTAGTACATTACAGTATAGTACACTACAGATCCAGTCCCAGCAAGCGTGATGACGTCACAGCATTCCAACAGCATTGTTTATGCTGATACAACATTGTGATGAGGTTCTGTGCTTGCTTGGGGTATAGATGAAGCGTCTCTCTCACTCACACACACACACACACACACACACACACACACACACCCTCTTACTGAGAGTGGTTGAGTTCCAAATACAGTGGATGTGTTTCTCTCAGCTATAAAGCCTGGTCTAAATATACCTCTCAGACCACATGTGGAAATCATTTGTGTATGTGTGTGTGTAAGGTGAAGTTGCTTTGGCTGTGTTGGTCAGACATTTTGGACCATGAACAATAGGGTGGGGTGAGTATGGCATCAGGCCAACTGGAAGGTGAACTGCTTGGTGTATGAGGTGAAATACAAGATTGTATTGTGAACCATGTACTGTTTGCAGGCAGACACACATGTACACAATCTTGTTTATTCACTGTACTTCCTTTATTTTTCACTCTTTCTGTGTTTCTGAATGGCTCACTTGTTGTACTGCCACTTTACCAAACATGTCAGTTGCAGTCTGTGTTGGTCTGTTTATTCTTTGCACTGAACAACAGGTAGTGCTATAATGAATGTTAGACATGCTGGTGCCTGAAGGTGAGCATTTTGGCCAAATAGCACATATGTTGTCCATTGTATTATTTTGTATTTGTATGTATAATGACTTGAGTGTATTCATTAGCAGGCTCTTAAGGCCAATTTTATTTGTGCGTTGAGTCAACATGTTGCCTATGGCATAGCCTGCGCACGTCACCTATGCTGTAGATTGAATTTTTACTTATGCGGTCGTGACGCACTGCAATTACACAGAAAAAAACACTAGGTGGCGATAGGGTTTCTATGCCACTGGTTGAGTTCCTTGGTGTGCTATTTTGAAGAGCGTGTTTCTCTGTAGGGTTTCTCAGCTTGTAATGATTTTAAAACTGGCAGCAAAGGCAGAAATGCAGAGGAAGGGATACGATGTGGCGGACCAGTCACAGCTGTATCTGTGTCAGTGTGTAGTTACATTTCTGGAAAGGTGCGTGTCAGGGTACGGTGTAGGATAAACGTAGGTTATAGCGTAGGTTTGATGCAGAAGTATAACTTGGCCTTTACAGTGCATACCATCGAGTAGCTACTTTTAAGCAGTTCTTTAAATAAAATCAGGTGTGTTGCTGTTGGATGGATGGTGTTACAGTGGCTAGAAAGCACAGATAAAACAACAAATTTGTGTTCAAATTGGATTTTTATAACAAGTTTAAGGACACAACTTTTTTTTCAGTCTTTACTTTTTATTGTTACTCTATTGTTGTTTATTTCTTTATGTCTTGATTGTACAACCAAAGACACTTGGTAAATTGTGAAGTTAAGCTTTTATTGTTGTTTCATTAAAACTGTCTTTGCCTCCTCAGGAGCAGAAGATCTGTCAGCGCTATGATCAGCTGATGGAAGCGTGGGAGAAGAAAGTGGAGCGGATGGAGAATAACCCACGGCGCAAAGCCAAGGAGAGCCGTACACGCGAGTACTACGAGAGGCAGTTCCCCGAGATCCGAAAGCAGCGTGAGCAGCAGGAGCGCTTCCAGAGGTCAGCGTCTGGAGCTCTTGATGCACTCTTATTGCTCTTATATAGACTTTTCTGCAGTAGCCGATTTGTTCCAAGAAATGCAGGAAATTGACAGGCCTGGAACTCTTTTGTGGACATTGAACATTTTTGTGGATATCGTTGGAGCGTCCACACACACACACACACACACACACCCCTCGTTGGTTGCTATGATGTAACTTCATGTGTAAACAGTCAGGGTGCAGCTCTGTGCCCTGAAGGGAAAAAATAAACTTTCTAGCAGCCAACCAATCAGCTGTGTAGGGCTCGTTGGAGGCGAGGTCAGAGGTTGGGAAAGGGTGGTTCCTGGTACAGAGGATGTGGGGCTTCCCTGAACTGTAGAGCAGATCAGATGACAAAAACACACTGAGCAGCAGGCAACATGGCAGCAGCTTTACCAGTAACTAGATAGATATTAACAGCTTGTAGGTTGTTTATTAATTGAATACAGTTCAAAGTCAGACTGAGTTTGGATTTGGGGATCGTATCCTGAGTTTCAGGGTAGCCACTGACTTTTAGATTATTCTTTTTGCTTCAAAGCCTTTGATTTATTTCCCTGTACCTGCCCATTCATCAAACATAACCATTATAGATCTTTTTGTTTGCACTAGACTTCTGCCATCAGTTCCTTCTTTCTATATCTGGGCTTGTTTATTTTCTCTGCCTAAGGTCTCAACCTAGCAGGCCATTTTTCCACTCATTCAAGCATAGACCCCCATCCTACAAGTACAATCATGTACTTGTGTGCTGTTCTATAATGACGGCACATATAGCCAGTATTCTTGCAGCCTTCTCTTTGTGTCCTATGAAGCCTAATGCATCTGGAATACTCCTGGAGGAAGTTGGAAAATAGCCAGCTGCTGCCCGTGTTCCTCCACAGTGGCAGCTTCAAAGGCTGTTTTTGTTTTGTTGTGAAATGTGCAAGTGGAAGTTCAATTTGGTGTTCTTATTTTAGAGGCAAAGGTAAAGAGGTAGTGAATGAATGAATGGAAGTAGACCGGCTTGTGAAGCTTTCGGGAGAACCCAAAGACCTTTTGAAGTGCTTCTGAGAAATCTTCAGGAAATTTTGTGGTTAATGCCTCTCTCACTCCCATTATTTGTATTCTTTTTCTACCTTTCTCATCATCTCTCAGAGTGGGCCAGAGAGGAACAGGGTTGTCTGCCACCATAGCGAGGAGCGAGCATGAAATTTCTGAGATCATAGACGGTCTCTCGGAACAGGAGGTAGGTGTCTTAATACATGCATCCATATGATGATGCTTTTAAATCTGGAATGAATTGCTGTCTAAACTTGATTTTGGACCTAATGAAACACTCTGATTATATTCAAAGTTAAAAAGTCAGCAGAAAAGCTTTTATAGAATATTTTAATGGAGTAATGCCAAAATCTAATCGGTCAGAAATTAAGATTGAGTCATGTTTCCTGAAGGATAGTAAATTAATTTTATTTTTACAGGTTAAACTGCAAAAGTTACTCTAATATGAATGCTGCTCTGAAATATGTTGATATTTATTTATTTATTTATTTATTTATTTATTTATTTATTGCTTCCTCTGTCTCTCAACCCTTCCATTAGAATAATGAGAAGCAGATGAGGCAGCTGTCTGTTATTCCTCCCATGATGTATGACTCGGAGCAGCGGCGCGTGAAATTCATCAACATGAACGGGCTCATGGATGACCCCATGAAGGTCTACAAGTCCCGCCAATTTATGAACGTCTGGACAGAGCACGAAAAGGAGATCTTTAAGGAGAAGTGAGTATGTGCTCTGGGCTTATTTCAGGTATAATATTAAAGTTTTCCATAGTTGTTGTATCTCCCAGCTAGCTATCAACATGTTTGGCTGAGTTTAATTAGAACTTAGTCAACCTGTCCCTGACTTCAATCTGCGGAAGGCTTTGTTAACCTTAGAACTGGATTTCTGGAGGGTAAAAATTCTAGTATGATGCTTTCTTCGGACCTGGGATTTCAACCTTCATGTAATATTGTGTTGCCACCTTTCTAATGTACTGGAACTGTGAAGACATCATGGCTCACCGCTGACAGCCTTTAGGTCCACATAGGCCTATTACCTTGTTTTACTGCAATAGTGCTTTCTGTCTTCATCATGTGAAAGGAGAATAACATTTCTTGCTAATGGCTCCCAGGAAGCCACTTAGGTTTTCTCACCACAAATCACTGTTGCTATTGTACCAGGTGCTGGGGAAAGGTTTGGGGCTCCAGATGTGCTTATAGGTCAAATACCTTATGTGCTTATAGGTCTGACCACTTCACTGGGTACATGTATCTACACTCATTTTCTGTGTCATTAGCACCACTGACCATACAGGTCAGTTTTTCTGTAGTTTCTCTGTATAGTTTACCTCCTTTCACTATGTTCTTCAACGATCAGCATCAACAAAGATCAGGTATTATTTGGGTGGTGGATTGTTCTCAGCACTGCAGTGACACTGATGTGGTGGTGGTGTGTTACTGTGTATTTTGCTGGTATCAGTGGGTCAGATACAGCAGAGCTGCTGAAGTGTTTAGAATGAAATTAGTCCACCAAGCAGAACTAATCAGCATGCTGTGGGCAGTATCCCTTTACCAACACAAACTGTGCGGCAACAGGTGAGCTAATGTCTTTACATCTACAAGGTGGGTGCTTCTAAGGGAGTGGTCAGTGAGCTAACATGGTGTTTAAAATATCCAGCAGCTCTGCTGTGTCTGAGCCTTTAGTACCACTGTAGTTTTAAGAATGATCTACTACACAAATAATACCTGGTCCTGTGCGGGTCTTGACCATTGATGAACCGGATGAAATGAGTCTAACAAAGTATACAGAGAAACAGATGGACTACAGACTGTAATTGTGGAACTACAAAGTGTACCTACATAGCCAGTGGAGCTGATGAGATGCACAGAGACTGTAGATACAAGGTATGTATTCCTAACGAAATGGCTAGTGACAGTAGGGTTTTTTTTATGGGCCAGACAGCAGTATAGATAGAACTGTGATGTTGGACCACACATATACACAATTGGCTTTCTTGCTTGTAGATTCTGTCTTCATGCTTTGTAGCAAATCATTCACCTCTAACTTGCTTTGCGTTCTTTATGCAACTGTGGTAAAAAGTTCCCCTGTTGGTTTGTTTGCGTTCCAGGTTTGTGCAGCACCCAAAGAACTTTGGCCTGATCGCCTCTTATCTAGAGCGAAAGGTGAGTGCTTCCTGTCTCCATAGGCAGACTTCCTGTCTGTGGCAGAGCATTCTCACACAAACTTGCATGTACTCTGAAGCAGCTAATATATGAAGCCCAGCAATGGTTCTCAGAAGTTCAACTGCCATGTTACATGTCTTAAGTAATAATGGTTAAGATTAGCGCATAGATCTCGCTAGCAGTATGAATTTGAACTTCGTGCAAGCATCTGAGCACAGGTCACAAAGTTTTGTTAGTTGGGGGCAGCCGTGACCTGGTGGTTAGGTATCTTCTCTTGTGACCGGAAGGTCGCCGGTTCGATTCCTGGACGGGTCATGACTGAAGTACCCTTGAGCAAGGCACCTAACCCCCCAATTGCTTCCCGAGTGCCGCTGATGGGGTTGCCTACCACTTCACATGCCTACACTGTGCACATGTTCACAGCCTAGTGTGTTCACTAGTTTTTCACTGCACGGATGGCCCGTGGAGTCTGAGGGTATTTCAGACGCTCTGATGTAGTCTGACATGGCTTGACTTTTTTTTTTACAAGTTACACCCATCTAAATTTATTTTTGTTCAGCACAGACTCAGCAACAACAATGTCAAAACGGTAAGAGTGTCATAAATCTATATTTTGATTAAATCAGCTCAAAACTTAGACTTTCCAAAAACCTATTTTCAGATGTGCTGATATATTGTGAAAAAACACTAAACAATTCTAGCCAAAACATTTGAGCTCAGAACTGAATAAACAGAGGTGTTGGTTACACACTGCTCATTAGTTTTTAGAAATTGTATGTAGTTTTATTTCTAAAACTTAACTAATGTGAGGTGGCACACTGTTTTCCTCAGCCACAAACCCTACATTGAATGGTTGAGTGAGGTGTAAACAATCAGGTGAGAGGTCTTTTTGTTCTGGATCACCTCAGGTGAGGTTAGGTTGCTGGAACCCACCAATGGAATGTCCAGAATTACCATGTCATTGTCATATAAGTGGTAGATCACGTCTTTTGATGGGAAAATATGCCCAGCTGTCTGAGTCGCTGTCACAGATGCATGTCTGCTTATTTAAGCTCCTCTCACGACAATCTAAAAATATTTAAATTCAAGCTATATATATTTGAAAATTAGACTGTTTAAGGTTTCCGGGGTGTTTTTTTTACATTTTTTTCTAGGATAAAATCTCAGTTATGTGATACTGCAGAATTTCATTAATATGCCACCAGCTGGAGAGCCAATGCCAGTGGGTTAAATGTGGAGGTCAGATTCTGTTGTGTGCTGTCACATTGGCAAAGTTTAATTGAATTTAATAAAATGTATTATTTTGAGTATTTGATATTAACAGACTGTGTGCCAGCCACAAATATTTAATGTTCTTTCCTGACTTTCTATTGTTAAAATGTGCATGCATCCAGATTTTCAAGAGACATGTTGTGTAGGCAGTACCATTTTGAGGATGGCAGCAAATATTAACAATGATGTTTATGATTGCAAGAATTGCAAAGGACTCGTTTCTCCTATGAATGCTTCAGCTTGCATTAGTAAAGAGAGACCACTGTTCTCTTGCTAATCATTTAATCATAGACAGCTGGTTATATTGGGCCGATCACGTACATATTTTTTGTAAAGTTAGCCAGTTAGCAGACAGTTGGCCACAGACTATAGTCACAGAATAAAATAAGCTTATCTAGTCTTATTTGTATATATCTATTTTCATGTGCAGTCTCTCACTCTTGCATGTATGCTCTCTTTCTCTCTTCTCCAGTGTGTCTCTGATTGTGTACTGTATTATTACTTGACCAAGAAGAGCCAGAACTACAAGACACTGGTTCGACGCAATTATGGCAGCCGCCGACGGAGGAACCAGGTGAGCCATCATCTGTCTGTTGATCTCTGTCTTTGTGTCTCTGGCTCTCTTTTGCACTCTTTTACACCCTGTGGTGGATTTCATGTTGTTTGGAGGCTTTTGTCTTCTCCATCTGTCTGTTCCTGCTACTTTATTTCACTCATTCCAGCAGTCAGCAGAGCTCTTGGTTTGTCCTTATTGTTTATTTCTCTTTCTAATTTTGTAGTTAACAGTTGCTCAGGATGTAACTTAATACCTTAAAACCTTAATAAGGAAGCCATTTTTAGCTTTTACTGAAAGTCAATGTAAAAAGAAAATTTCATGTCATGTTTGAACATATCTAATGGTCCATTCCTCTTGAAATTTCAACACAATATAAAGTCCAACAGGTTTTTTAAGTATGTGAAGAATGGCAAAAATGGAGGTATAAAGTTTTGTTGAGACAGCGATGTTATCAGTGCCATATCTTGCTCTGTCCTTTTTTGTCATTATCATCAGATGCCTTTTAGATTCTGTAGACCTTTCATAATGAATACAGCAGTATAAATCTTCTTAAAGCCAGTAAGTCAGACTGGTTTCCAGTTGAGGTTGGAGTATGCCATGGCTGCCCTTTGTCTCCGATTCTGTTCATAATTTTTATGGACAGAATTTTTTTCGGCACAGCCAAGTCGCCGAAGGTGTCCGGTTTGGTGATCTGAAGATTCCGTATGTGATTTGATGCGGTCCTTATGGCTTAATCAAAACAGGACCTCCAGCTCTTACTGGACTAGTTTGCAGCTGGGAATGAGAATTGGCACCTTCAAACCTGAGACCATGGTACTTAGCCAGGAAAAGGTGTAGTCCTCTCCAGGTTAGGAGGATGTCCTTGCCTCAAGTGGAGGAGTTTAATTATCTCGAAGGTCTTGTTCAGGAGTGAGGGTAAGAGGGAGTGGGAGATCGACAGGGCAGTGATGCGGGCTCTGTGCCTGTCTGTTTTGGTGAAGAGAGAGCTGGGCCAGAAGGCAACCTGCCGGTCTACGTGCCAACCCTCACCTGGTAAGCTTTGGGTAGTGAGTGACCAAAAGAATGAGATCACAGATACAAGCAGCTGAAATGAGCTTTCTCTGTAAGGTGTCCGGGCTCTCCCTTAAAGACAGGGTGGAGAGTTCAGGCATCTGGGAAAGACTCTGAGTAGAGCCGCTGCTCCTCCATGTTGAGAGGAGCCAGTTGAGGTGGTTCAGGTGGTTAGGGCGCTTTCTTGGTGCGGTGTTCCAGGCATGTTCAACTGGGAGGAGACCCTGGGGAAGACCCAAGACGCACTGGAGAGTTTATATCTCTCAGCTGGCCTTGGAAACCTCCCATATGAGCTAGAAGAGGTGGCTGTGGAAAGGGATGTCTGGTCTACTTTATTTGTGTTGTTTCCCTCCTGCGACCCAGACAAAGATAAGCAAAAGATGATGTAAGGAAGGAAGGAAATGTTCTAAAATATATTATTAGATAATATTAAAAGACCTTGTGTTAGAACAGGTTTGTTTGGAGGTCCCTGAAAGCCCTCTAATGTTCATATTGTTCCATTACGAGTGTGTTGTTCCAGACTTTCCACATATGTGCTTAATACACTGTATCTGCTTGATTGTTCTCATCACTGGAAGAAGTGCAGCTGATATGTGTGAAGAGGGGGGTGCTCTGTGGATTTTAGGGCTTCAGCTATCGATTATTTTAGTGATCGAGTACTCTACTGAAAAATCGATTAGATTAATCGGATAAACATATTTGCTTTGTTAAAGTGCAATAAAAATACACAAGAGAAAACAAGACATTTCACTTAATGAATGACCAATTGGTTTTCTTTTTTAGATAGGTTATATTTTTAAATTCACAACATACATTTCCAAGTTGCGCAAACAAATAGAAATAAATAAAATGCAAAATAGAAATAATTGCCACAAGTAAAAAAACAAATTAATTTACTTTCAACTTAAGATTTCTTGTAACAGAAATATAGGACAATAATCAATAAAAAAGGCCTAAACATTGGCTTTAGGTTGTGCATCTTAGGTTCTGAACAATTTCACACATTTCTGCTGCGAGTGGTTTAAAACAATAGCTCCAGGAGAATCAAGGAAAAAGCCTCTGCGTGTGTGTTTGTGTTCCTTTTAAAGGAGCATTTGATTGCAATGCAGGAACGTGAGCATGTCAACATGCTCAGGACTTAGGCTTGCCCTCTTTTTTGAAGCAATATTACCTGCAGCTGAAAACAGATGCTCTGGTGGTGTGGATGTAGCTGGAATACACAGCAGAGACCTTGCCAGTTCTGCCAGTGTTGGATAGTGCGCTGCATTATTTTCCTATTGCCGTTTTTTTCTTGCACGTTGTCACTCTTTTTCAGGGTTCTTGCAGGTTTCAGTGAGTTAAATTTAAGACCTTTTAAGACCATTCTCAGTGAAATTTAAAACCAACATGACAAATTGCCAAAAACATTCTAATTCTATATAGAGAGGCGAAACAAGCCATCCACAATCTACCAAAACAGAAAAAAACCCATCTGAGAAATTGCTACAATATTAGAAGTGGCAAAATCTGTATTTTGGTACATCCTGAGAAAGAAAGAAAGCACCGGTGAACTCATCAATGCAAAAAGACCTGAACGCCCATGAAAGACAACAGTGGTGGATTTTAAGTGGAAGTACAATTTATACTGATTTTAATAATAAACGTGTATTAATGATATTATATTAATTATTATAGTAAAAATACTATACTACTAATAATATCAACAACTTCAACAATAAAATAATATGAACTCCTTAAACTATAAAACAGTAAAGGAAATGAAGAACAAAGTACAAGATGATTTAGAGTTCTGCACCTGTATTTTACATTTTGGGTGAGTTTCAGCTTGTGAATGGCAGCCTTCTCTCGGGCATTTTCCTGGAAAGTTTGAGACCTGGCAACCCTGTAACTGGCTGTTTTTGCTTAAAAAACAAGGTAGCCAGCCAACAATTAGCTACCCGTGCTAACCGTGTGGCCCAAAAATAGCTTTATAAGACTGTTAACTCAACTCACAATATATGTTAGAGAAACACTAGTTACTGTTACACAAAACGGCTTATTCACTAGTTTGCTCGCAATAAGTAGTTAAGCTGAAAAACAGTCCATGCGTTAGCTGAAGCGTCTGATTGGAACTCTCTGTTCTACCTTAAAAACACAGCGTTTGCATTCGGTCTCTTCACAATTCCCAGAATGCACCACGCTACCGGCAACATCCGGTTCACCTTTTTCTCTTGTTTATGTCTGTGCCAGCTACGCTACATACACTGTTTACAACTTTATTAGGTAAGTAAATACTTACGTGATATCTACTAGCTTTTGTAACTATATGCAGATATTTCTTTGGATATTAAACATCATATCTTGTTGTGTCAACTTGTATTTTCAATTTATGCAGTGGGTTTTTAGTGTAAACACGTTGTTGCAAGCTGTCGTGTTGCATGCTATCAATTCAATGTAGGCCAGTGTTTCAAGCAGCGTGTAGCTTAGTATTGATAGCATGGTGAACTGGTGAACCGGATGTTACCGGTTGCGCGGTGCATTCTGGGATTTATGAAAGGGGCGAATTGGTGAAGCTGTCGTCGGGAGAACGTATCTGACTGCATATATAAGGTGGAACGAGGAGTTCCCATAAGACGCAGTTAACTAACTAGTTTAGTCTGTTATGAGGATATCATGGGCTTTGTAGTTCCCACAGCGGTAGTCCGCCCGAGAAACGGAGAGAACAACTACATTTACACTGATGCATTTAGTCGATGTTAGCAAAACTAATGTCCGATTAGACTACGCTTTTTTGGAATTATAAGTACAAATTTAAGACTTTGATCAATTTTATTTAAGACCTTGAATGGATATCTGGCCGTTTTTAAGACTTTAAGGCCTTAAATTTAAAGTTTTGAATTTTAGACTTTTTAAGACTTTTTATTAAGACCCCACGGGAACCCTGTCTTTTCCCTCATCGCTTCCATATTCCCGCTTCTCAACTAAAAATCTCAGCGCTGCCTCCTCCTTCCTGTGCGTGCATGACGTAAGCATGGTGTGCCACATTAAAGGTCATCATTGCGAAATACCGTGCTTGTGAGTTTTAAAATTAAATAAACGATTACTCGAAGCACAGAAAATTACTCGATCACTTTTTGTAATCAAGTAAATCCAATTACTCGTAATCATTTCACCCCTAGTGGGTTTATGGTGGTGTTGTGGTGACAGTCAGTGATATGTAGAGAAGTGTGTGTGTGTGTATGTGTGTAGGGTTAAATGAGAAGCAGGCCAGGCACTGTTCTGAAACACAAACACTCCACCCTCCTTGTTCTCTCGTCCCACATGTCTCTCTCTCTCTCTCTCTCTGTGTCTGTCTCTCTGATTTATGGAGTGCTGCACAGCTTACTAGGAATCTGTTTCATCTGCCTGCAACAGACGAGAGGCTCCATGCTGATTTCCAGGGACTAGAGAGGGAATAAAATGCAAAGGGAACCTTTTTAGACCCTCAAAACAACCCAAATTACATTCTTGGTCCTTGAAGGGTAGCCATTTTAAGTGTGACACACCGTACTTGTGCACATGTATAGAGACCATCATGCTCCAGGCACACATGGTAAAATGACTGACTGGTGCACAGTGTCAGATGGTAAATGAGCGCATGTTTAATTCATGCACGAGTATTATCTTGTCAGTACTTTGAAAGTCAGGTTTCAAGCTGCACTGTCACAGTGACAGAAGTGAAATGCTTGAAGCAGGTCAAGAAGACAAAGTGATGGAAAGACGGACAAAGGATGAAAGGACTTAGTGAAAACCGGAGCAGGTAGAGAAAGAATTAGACATTTCATTTGGGTAAATAACTGTTTGAACAGCAACATGAAAACAGAAAAGACTTGAAATGTCACATTACGTGTAATTAATATAAAATATGACACTATTTTAATTAAATAATGAACCAAAATTATCTTTTTCATGATCTAATTTTGAAGATGCAGCAATAAATGGCTTTATTATTATCCTGTTCTTCTACTTCTTCTTGTCCTCTATCTTCCTCCATCATTAATAACATCATTATTTAGGCCTAAATCAATTGCAGATAATTAAACTTAGCCTCATAAACCTTTTAGCTCCCACCAAACTCATCGACAATAAATGCTTCATTGAGTGTTGATTAGAAAACAGATTTTTTTGGCTGTTGACAGCTCAAACCTGTATACTTCTGATATGTCCCAAGTTACTGCTGTTGTATTTGTATTTGGGATTGTAAGCAAAGTTTGGTTTAGAAGTGTTGACTATCTGTGTCTCTCTTACTGTAGTTCTCTGTCTGTCTCTGTCTCTCTGTCTCTCTCTGTCTCTGTCTCTCTCTCTCTCTCTCTCTCTCTCTAGTCACGTTTCACGACAATTTCTAAAAAAAAAAAACTCAGGTTTTCAATAAAAGTCTTTTGCTCCAGGATGAGGTGGTTTTTCAGTCGCGTCGAGATTTATTTATTTGTTGCAAAAGTGTAATGAACTCGAACTGACTTTTTTCGCATCAAGGGAGTCACGTGATCAACAACCTGACGTTTCTATTGGCGAAAAAGATGACGAAGAAGAAGACAACAGAAAGCAAGAGGTTGAAGATGACGTGGCATATTTGGAATAACGAGGAGAATCCTTGGACAATGTGCAGCTGGCTCCACTAGAGATCTCACAGTATCACAAACAGGGTTCTAAATTAACACCCGCCAACCCACCAAAGGCAGGTAAAAAATCATTTTGGCGGGTGTTAATAAAAACTTACTAGCCAATTTTGCCAGTGATGCAAGAGGCATTACATGCATAATACATAAGGATCCGTTCTCGGTCATTTATCCCCTGCCAGTACTTCCTACATTTCCCAAGAACACTATATGCCTTAACGCTACTTCATGACATTATACGGCCATTGGCTGCATGCAGTTTGTAGTGAAAACAGCGGGAGAAACCATGGAAATGAACGCTAACACCACTGAACAGACTTCAGAGAGCAACGCCAGGTAGAAGTGAAGTAAAGGGGGCCCAGGGTTGCCAGGTTCGCGGTTTTCATGTCAAATTGGGCTTGTTTGAAAATCCCGCCGTGGGTGAAAATGGAGAGAGGGAGAGAGAGAGAGAAACACACACAGAAGGTGAAGAGAAGACAGTCGCTAGCTAATATGTCAGGTAAACGAGGGAAATGCGGGTATTGCGAGGACTGGGGTAAAGAAAAAGGTTTGATATAATGATTAAAAGTGTTCCTAATGATGATAAAAAGGCACATTGCAAATACTGCCAATGTGAAATGAAAGTCGGTTCCTTTTTTTTTTTTTTTTTTTGCGCTAATTGTTATTATTAAATGTTCTTGACTGGGATATAAAACTGTTATAAAAGAACTAATAAACACTAATGTTACCATATTATTAATGACTGATAATAAATCCATTATAAACAAAATACTACGTCGTACTCTCAGTTGTTTTGCCATTTGCTTCAGGCGTGTGACAGACACATTTTGGGCTAGTTTAAGCTTCTGAAGGGTGGGTTTTAGACTGACTTTGGACTGGATATTTTTGCTGACGGGGCCAGAACTAAATAGAGCACACTGAAAGAGGAGGGAGTTAACGTTAGCTTAGTAAAAACCTTTAACCTAAATGCGGCGGTGGTTGTAGCGCAAATGTGCAGCAAAAAATGAGAGTAGCTCAGATTGTGATGCCGCATTTTGAAGAAGAGCACTGAAGATGTGGTCCAAATAATATATATATAGATAGATAGATAGATAGACCGACCTGTTTGCACTTTCTGTTTATATTTTATGGTACGTGTTGTGTTTTTAAAGCTAACAATGTTAATAAAATTATCAAATGCATTCAGTGGCACTCATTTCTCTTATTTTTACCGCATAAAATTTGGCTAGTGGAAATTCTGATTGGCCGGTAACTTTAGAGAGTTACCAGCCACATTGGCTGGTGATCAAAAAAGTTAATTTAGAACCCTGATCACAAAGTTCATTAAAAGTTGAGTGTGTCATTGTAAAATGTTGAATCCACAGCTGTTCTGTAAAATCATCAACTACAGTTTCCCAAAAACGCCGCATACATAGCCGCTCCCAAGTATAAGGGGCTTGTCACTCCAAAGCCTCGATAAGTCGCCGTCTCCTCTGATGGCTGATGAGCACTAGTGCCGTGGTAGCAGTATGTATAAAATTGAAGTATGTGTTTACATCCACTGCCGCCATGTTTGTAATGACTTATTGCGAGAATAAACATATTCACATGTGATTTTATAAAAGTATTTCACATTTAATGGAAACACCGCAATTGCAAAACTTTTGTCGAATTGTTTTTTTGACAAAACAGAATGTCGATAATGTTTTGCGCAAAACTGCAATGGAAACGCGACTTCTGTCTGTCTCTCTGTCTGTGTCCTCTTCCGGTGGCTTCTTTTAAACCTAGCCACATCCTCTTTACTGCTCTGTCTCCTCACTTTTCTGTTCTGTACATAATGGGCTTTACTTCCTCTGTGATTTTTATTTTAATTAGTGGTTAGTGGAAGTTACTGCATTGGCATCGTCAACTTCCATATTGCATGAGGGCTTAAGCTTGATGCAGAATTGCTTATTTATAATCAGGGCCTGAATTTCAGTGTGGGATTGTGGATATTGCACATAATTTATTTGATTCTCGCTAATGAGTGAGCATGTGAAATCACTCAATACTGATAAACAAATGTGCCTGACCTCGCAACACACTGTGCCCTGCCATGCTCTGCCGCAGTAAGTTGGTAATAAAAAAAATTCAGCAGCTAGGATACCTGTCTAAATGGAGGGATTCCTAAAATGGGGAATTTCCCCCATTCTCAAAAATGAATTTCATGCCCTGATTAATGTTTACCTCAAAGCTGAACGGAAAGCAAATTTTTCCCACGGAGGCATCACATGATTCGCTGCTTGTGTGCTGATGTGTGTTTCAGAAACAGTAGCCACATGTGCTGCTGTAGTGTATATATCACAAGAGGAGGCCGTGGGGTCACTGGCTAGATGTGGTCGCTGTCAGGAGTTCAATATCAATAATTAAAACGATGATGTGCTAGATACACACCGACCTTCTCACACAATGGAGGACACCAAGAGAGATCTCTTGGCTATTTTTGGCAGAGTGCAAGTGTGTGTTCATTGTAGTGGGAATGTGTTTCTCCCCCAGAGTGACTCATAAATATTAAAGATGGCTCCAGTATTTTCCTAATCCTTTCATCAGGGATGCAGTGCTGACCTGACTTCATTTTATTAATTTAAAATCTCTGATGGTGGCCTAACTATGAGGATTCATGTGGGATGTGTATGCATTTTTTTCGGAATTCAGTGGAGTGAATGGTATTCCCGGATACCAGAGAGGTGTACCCTACCTTTTGTGGGACAAAACCCTTCTAGGCTTGATCTTACAGAAACAACCTATATTTAACAAACGTTAAAACATTTGCTCAGAAAGTTAGATCTAGAGATGGTGACGGAAGTGAAATGAGTGAAGTGGGTCAGTAAGGCAAAGTGGTAGACATGGAGGAAAGGATGACAGATGTAGAGAAAAAAATCAGAGATGAACCAACAAGAACAAAGTTTATTTTAAAGTTTTTATTGTTGTGATGCTAGAATTTGGATTTCGATACTTTGCATTCAATACCAAGTTGACACTCTGGCTTATACTCTAAATTTCTACATTTTAATTTTATTAGTATTAATTTTTTATTTTATAATTCCTTATTAGTTGTAGAGTGGGGAAATTTGACCTCTGTGCAGTGAAACTAGCTGCTAGCGCTGGGCAGCACTATGTGCGGCACCCAGAGGGCAGTTTGGGTTTAGATGCCTTTCTGAAGGGCACTTCAGCCATGACCTGGCCGGGGATCAAACCAGCAACCTTCCAGTCACAAGACGAGATCCCTAACCACTATGCCAATTTTCACATTTTAACATTTGTTCTTTTTTAATTTAATCTTGATAATCCGTACAGAACATTTGGTGCCAAAATAGTGCAGCTAATTTAAAAAAAAAAAAAATTTAAATTTAATCACTGCAATCTTTTGATACTTTGAATAATTCGTGAAACTCTAGTATGAGCCCTGCTTATCTTAATGTTATCATTTCTGTTATTGTTGAACATTTTCCAAAATACTTTATGAAGTTTTAGGATTTTTTTCAGTATTTTTTTTTCCTAAAGTCTTGATTGGCTAGTTTTGTCTCTCTGAAGGGCCAATTTTCATCTTTTTAGGTTTTCCTAATATCCTATTTTACTGTTTTATATCATACATGATGAAATCCTGACGTCAAGCTAGTTTGCACTATCTACATGGCACGTTTGCAGTGTATGTGCAGGTTGCATTTTGCCCTCATCAGCGATGTTTTTGATTTTTCAGCTGATTGGTTATTCAGGCTGGTGTTTATCGTCACATCTCTTGCTTTTGTGCAGTGTTGTACATCATTAAATCTTCGCCTGTTTCCAAATGTTTTGTAGAGTAACTCGAGACTTTGTACGCTCGATTCATGTTTTTTTCTGAACATCGAGAGATGATTTTGGGGGTGTCTTTATGAGTTTGCTCCACTGCGTCATGCTCTGGTTGAGAGAGTGCCTGGCCGCTGCTTGCGCTGAACAGGTTTGCAGAAACAACAGTGGTGTCAGTTCTCTTCAGCTCAGCTGGAGCCCTGAGTGCTGACACTGCTCTGTTCCAAACAGACTTCTGGCTGGAGCTTTTTGTACTTGCACTGTGTCCTCTGGGACTACTTCAGCATGTGGGAGGAGAGGGGGTGGTTGAAGAGGAAGGAAACAATAGGCATTGATGGAAGAAGGAAAAAAAATGAGAGAGACTGAGAGCGAGACATGGCCCCTGCTGGTAGCTTGTGTAAGCTGCTCGAGCTTCGTGCAGGCAGAATGGAGTGTTTGTATGTGTGGAGTAGGGGGAGGGGGTTTATGAGGTGTACACCCCTCTTCATACGCAGTGCAGTGGTATGTCCCGCTCGCTCCAACAGGAGCTAGAAAGTTGCAGAGCGGCTGTGAGTGCCAATCAAAAGCAGCGCTGTGCTGGGCCCGGGCTGGGCTCCATCACCTGGCCTGACCCTGTCACCCAGATTAGAGCCGACTTGCTTGCGTGCTTGTGTGTGTGAGAGAGAGAGAGAGAGAGAGAGGGAGAGAGAGAGAGAGAGATGTGTTACGCTTTTGAAGCTGGCTTATGTGGGTCGATGACATGCCGTGACAGCGAGGACTGTAAGAGTGCCCCGGCTGCCTGCAGCCCCAGATTGTGCGAGCGGCTTGGCGGCTGCCACCATGCTGCATACACTTAGCCCTACACTGCTGCTGCTGTTGAGGCTGCAAGCTGCTTCCCTAGCTTCTGTTCCTGCTGCACTCAGCACGGTTAAGCTCGGAGAGATACCATGCTGGGATCTGTAACGGCTAAAAAGAGACTTTTCCTGACTGCTGGATACTGACCGATGAACGTGAAGCCGTGTGTGAGCAAGAAAGTAAGTAGTTTGGGTCTTGCTGAAGCTCCTTCCTTGTGTTTTCCCCTCTTTTTTAGATGTTTTTTCTGTCTCTCTGCCTTTCTCTCTCCCAACTTGTGTCTCGTGTCTCTCGCTCTCCCTCATTTATAAACCATCCCTCTGCCTCAGGCTTGCCCTGCCCCTGTCTCTCTCTTTAAGTCTTTCTAAGTCTCTCTCGCTCTCACTCCCTCCCCTCCCTCTCTCTGGTTAGGGTATCCTAGTGTGAGTCTAATCTGTGGCATGTTTGGTGACCAGGACAGAGATGTTCTAAGTCACAAGTGAACTTTCATGCCCTCTGAAATTCAAACACCACTACCTCTCGCTTTCTCTGAACTTGACAAGCTGTTTGTGGTACTTTTCAGTCCAGAAGAAAAGAACAGTAATCACTGTTGTTTAAGGAATTGTTAGGATCTTCAGGAACCTTTTGGCTCGCATGTTTGGTTTGCTGCTTGCGCTGGTCTGTGGCTGCCCAAGCTGCCAACAGAAATTCAGACCATAGGCTGCACTGGAGTTCCCTATTGTCAAATTTTCAGTTTACTACTAAATAGATATTTGACTTTTTATTTTAAATAATTGATTTAGGCAAATCTCATTAGAGACCAGCAAACCACAGTGTTGCAAAGCCGCTGGAGTAACTGCACTGCCTCTTGGGTTTCTTTTAGTCATTGCATATTGTGGTAACTTTCTTTAATACAAAAATACCTAAATGAAAGTCTGTTTACTTGGCCCTATGCCTTGTCCTTGCTAAATGTTAAATACGAATATGATTTACAGCCGAGTTTGAGTGTGTAAGAGTTTCTGCAGAGTCGTACAAACAGAAACTCCTTTTTTTCCACTGGAATGTGGATTTGCAGTAGAACCAAAGTCAAAGAGCTGTGATCGCGGCGTCTTTCCAAAAGCTGTTTGGAGGCTGTTGGCTTGAGAGCCTGTCATTTCCTAACTCAAATATGTGCCTGGTGAATCAGCAGAAAAGGGTGAGACTCAAAGCCTCCAGCTGAACACTGAGGAAGAAAAGATACTCGCAGAAGCTTTTAGAGGACTTTCAGTCCTCTTTCACAATTGTAAAAACTTGTGCTATGACTTCTGTGTTTGTAAAAGCCACTCAGGCTGGATTTTATACTTGGAATAGTGCTACTTTCCAAATAAAGGCAATATTAAACAGTTTTCTGGTTCAGTCCTGTCAGAACTGGACCTATGTGCTCTGTTGAGCCTGTTGTGTATGAGTCTTCTAGCACTGAGGTCAGGTATGTGATAGTATAGTGACTTATGGCAAAAGCTGAGGCCCCTGGAGTCTGGGTTTTCTGACATTCTGATGTAGTCTGACATGGCTTCACATTTTTACAAATTACATCCATCTAAAATATTTTTTCCCCAAAGTGTTACACAGGCTTTTGTTCAACACAAACTTGGCAACAACAGTGTCAGAACAGTAAGAGTGTCATAAATCTATATTTTGGTTAAATCTTAAACTTAGACTTTCCAAAAACCTATTTTCAGATGTGCTGATATATTGTGAAAACACACACTAAACATTTCTAGCCAAGACATTTGAGCTCAGAACTGAATAAACAGAGATGTTGGCTACACACTAATCATTGCAGGTTTTAGAAATTGTATGTGGTTTTATTTCTAAAGCTTAACTAATGTGAGGCAACACTCTGTTTTCACTCAGGCACTAACTCTACATTGAATATTCATGACAGAGGTGTGAACACTCAAGTGCGAGGTCTTTGTTCGGTTAACATTCCATGGCCAGTAGTCCAACCAATGTCGTGTGGAATTACCATGTCATCATATGAATGACAAATTTTGTCATTTAGTGGGGGAAAAATGTGCAGCTGTCTGACTCGCTCAGAAAAACATGTCTCTGCTTATTTAAAATTTGCTCCTCTCACAAATGTCTAAGGTGTTTAGATTCTAGCTGTGTGTGTGTGTGTGTGTGTGTGTGTGTGTGTGTGTGTGTGTGTGTGTGAAATAGACCCTTTAAGGTTTCCGGTGTATGTGTTTTGTTACTAGGATAAAATCTTGCAGAGTTATGTAAGTATTTTTACAGAATTGAGGTTTTGTGTTGGCTGTCGGGAATGCCAACTCCAGAGGGTTGGGAAAAAGGTTGATTTTAATATTCACAATCTAGCGTTCCAGGTCTTATTCTTAAAGTGACCAGAAACACAGAATCGAGAATTTAAGAAGACTTAGACATACTGGAGTGCATTTAGGCAACAGATGGGACAAAAACTGATATTTTAATCATATTAATGTTCAGCAAGGCACACGCAAGCTTGCTTGATGCCAAATACTATTGACAGGTATTGTTGTTAACATTCACATGTAACACATACAGCTTATTAGTTGCATCTGGCTAGCCTATTCAGTGCTGAAACAGTAGATGTCAGTAGCTTACTTTTAAGTGTTTCTCTCTCTCTCTCTCTCTCTCACACTCATCGTTCATTTAACTCCACCGACCATGTAGATGTGTAGATGCCCTTTGTAGTTCTACAATTACAGACTGTAGTCCCTCCTTTTCTCTTTGTTCACCTTGTTCTTCAATGGACAGAGCTGGTATTCTTTGGGTGGTGATGGTGTGTTAGAGTGGATCAGACTCAGCTGCTGATGCTTTTAAACACTTCAGTGTCACTGCGAAGTGTAAATAGTTCACCAAAGAGCCAACCGTGTCAGGACTACAGCACCAACACAAACTGTACAGCAACAGATGAGCTGATGTCTCTGATTTTACACTTGTACTTACACGTTCTAACACACCACCACCACCTCAGTGTCACTGCAGTCCTGAGAATGACCCTCCATTGATGAACAGATATTTAATGAACCACTGCAAAGAAAAAAGAATATCTTGGAAGATGTACTTTGGCAAAAATGAGGTTGGAGATGACCATGCAGGTGTTAAGAGGCTAAGTGTCTCATCTGAGAAAATGATAAATGATTAAAACAAAGTCTTTGTTGGAGGAGTAATGGAGATTGCCTGATCAGATTTGTGCTAAACTAGCTAACAGTCTAGTTAGCAATAAAGCCTCCTTATTGCTGCCATCAAGTAGATACTTCTGTCTGTCATGTCCTTAACAACATGTTCTTTTCATATCTGGTCATTTTAGGGAATATGTAGTCCTCTAATGACCTGCACATGTTGTGAGAGCATTGGTTTATTACTGCCACTTAATTGGCATGGAAGTGTTCAAGAACATAAATGCTGTGGGAGACGTGAGCATCTGTGTTCTGAGCTTTCTGAAAATGACACTTGAGCCTTTTGCTCTGAGCTCATTTATTATTACACCTCTTCACTTACTTGGAGCCTTTTACTCTCTGTCTCTAGGCCCTCTTTAAATAGTTGCATGTTGTTGTGATTTCACAATTTTCAGTTCTATTTAGTGTCACTCGCGTTGTCTCGCTCGTTCTTCCACTAACCTTCTCTGTCCAGCATTGAGCTTTTGACATTCCTTGGCCCCATCTGCTGTCCGCATGAGTTGTTTGACTTGGCTAAGGCCACTTTGTTCCCTTCGTTCTCTCTCTTTCGTGGAACAGTGAGAGGAGGGGGTGCAGCTCCTCCTCAATTTTTCTGTGTGCCAATAACCACGATAAAGGACCTGTGGCTGCTTACCGCTCATTCCTGACACTTTCAAGAGAAAAACATCCTCACCACAATTTGCCATGAGCTTTATAACTTGCTGTTCTGCAAATTCTGCAAAAATCTCTTTCAAACATCAATATTGATATCTTGATTGACATAACTCAGCCTGTTAGCCCATACTGGCTGGTATTTTGAATCATGTCTACTGCTGTACAACTCTTAAACCCAGTGTAAATTAGTTTTACAGACACTGAAGGCTGATATGGTGGTTAAGTAAAGGGGTTTTCTGGTTTCAGAAGATACAATGTCGGCTCTAGACTTGTGTTTACTGAACATGCATTAAGAAATGATGTTTATCATCAACATGGGACAGTCCCCGTTAGGAGGATCTGGGCGTGTTCTTGGAAAACTGCCATAGATCTTTTTCATCTGAAGGAGAGTCAAACGTTCCCCTATTACCCACGCCATGCATCAGAGCTTTTCAAGAGTCCTAGAACTCTACATTTATTGCTAAATTCATTTTTCAACATCATGTCTTTCCCTCAGTACACTGCTTCTCATTCCTCACTGTTAACAGGGATTATATATGCTGCATTTGATACCCACATGTTTTAATGAACAGAACCGAGAAAGTTAAAAAAACAAAAATAATCAGCCTTTTGCATCTTGACAAAACCTCTTATTTTAAGCAAGTACAAGGGGTTTTAATGGTCATTTCAGCTATATAGTATACAGTACATAATGAAACAAAACAGTCTTCTTCTAGGACCAAGTACAACACAGAACTCAAGTGCAATGACAACATACAATAAATATGCAGTCGTACAGAACCTATACTATAGTACAGCCCAGGGGTAGGCAACTCCAGTCCTGGAGTGTCGGTGTCCAGCACAGTTTGATGATGTCACTGCTCTGACACTACATTGAAACCTGCTAATTTCCCGCTGAGTTGAATCAGGTGTGTTTGATCAGGTAGATCACCAAACTGTGCAGGAAACCGGCACTCCAGGATTGGAGTTGCCTACCCCTGGTATAGCCCATTGACTAGACTGAGACATGTTACAGGACAGCACAAATGCAATGATGCTCAGTACACAGTACTGAGTGATTCACTACTAGGGAGCAAGCTTCCAGGCTACATTGTTTGTGTATTGTGCAAAGTGCAGATTGTGTAGATGTGCAAATGTCGCAGTGAGTAGGACAGTATACAGTCCTGTGCAAATGTGCAAAGGAATTTAGTTTTTGAGAGTCAGACTGTGTGCGTTATGGAGACTGACAGCCTGAGGGATTAAACTGTTGGACAGTCTAGCAGTGAGGGTCTGAATGCTGCGATATCTTCTACCAGAAGGCAGCA
>BRDA01000569.1:0-12317 GCA_036984385.1 Crenuchus spilurus
TATTGACATTTGCCATCTCCACATCATTGCATTCAGTTTTTATTCACAATTTGTTTAGTGTCCCAACTTTTTTGGAATCCGGTTTGTACAAATGGTAGAGACAGCATCATATTAACACTGTGATAGTCTAAACACACAGATGCTACATTGCTTTCAGAAATTTGGCCCAGACTGGTAATAATGTATATGTACATTATTAATAATGTCAAATAATTATGTATGCTATTCTTTTAAAATAAAACAAAACAAAACTGATAAACACAAGCGCCACACTTCCCCTGTAATCCATGCACAAGGAAAGATAAACTTTGAAACTTGTATTGAGCACAAATCCTTAATCATCTTCAATCAAAACCCAAGAATCATTAATCACCCTCACAACTTATTGGTTTATTCACAATTATTTCACAATACAATAAAGGTGAGGACAAGTATTGAATGGTGATGAATATTGTTGTCTGGGAACATTTGAGTGTCCAATTGATTTCGGCCAGTAACTGTAGCCCAAGGCCTGATGCGCTGTATACTGAACCATTCTCCAAGTAAAAACAAAAGGTCAATTTAAATGATTGATAAGCTTTTTAACATGGTCTAATGGAGAGCCCATTACTTGGGCATGTTGTATGATGGATAAGGCTGACATTTGGTACAATTGAGTCATAAAACTCAGTGTGAAAAAGCACATATGGCATATGGATAGTGTCAACAAGCCAACATTGGATCGTGAACTGATGTCTATATCATGAAAAAGCAAACTACACAGTAATGTGTTAGAATAACAACTGTAACACAGATAGTCATCAGTGTCCTAAAAAACACTACTGACCCAGAAAGAGAAATATAAACATGTAATTCACCTCAATATTGAAAGTTTAATTCACTGTAATTTAAAAAAAACATTTATACACAAAGTGCCATGTGCTAAGTCATTTTGTATACAGACTACTCTACAGTTGATCTGATACATATTCTTAAAGTGTAGCTATTTCATGATATTCAGACAACAGAGAACATTAGAGAACACTGATAGTATGAGAGCTATAAAATCTCCACCTGCTGTAATAAGATGCACAATTAATTCCTGCCTTTTCATCTCGTTTGCATGTACTTATTTCTCTCCTTTCATGCTGGATGAGAGATCATGGTCTTGGAATCTAATAAACTACATTAATTGTTTAACGTCTCTACATATCAGCACAATTATACTTGCCTCAGCAGTGCAGGCAAACAGGCAAATCTATTATTGATCTGAGAGCATAAAAGAGAAAGGAGATGGCTTGAGAATGAGAGAGAGAATCTAAAACAAATTGCTCCCTCTCCTCAGCTGATTGACTGTCTCCTCCTGCCTCTCTTCTGCAGTTTATTTCATTCTTCAAAACGACAGCATGACCAACACAGTGTCTATCTGATGCACAATGTATTCTTATGTATCTTTCTGTTTCAGTGACCTGTTCGAGTTTGTGGTGTCCTCACTAAAAGCAGCTTGTGTTTGTCCATTTGAGGCAGATTAGAGCATGACAAGCACTTAGTTCTGCAAAAAGCTTGATTGCCGTTAATAGTACATAGACTGTAAGTGGAGCTTTCAGCAAACTGGAACAAATGTACTTATTGCTACGTGACTCATTTTCAAATAGACTTAAAATACACCATCCAAAAATATTTCAACTCAGAACGGCATTGGAACAGCTGCACATGAGTGGAAGGGCCCAGTTTCAGAAGTCAGCTGTTAGGGTAATACGCCCCCCCAAGCACTGGATCTGCATTCCCTGAGGTGATGGCCCTGCATCTAATACCACTATGGTAAGTTCAGAGTGATCTTTAATTGTGATGATGTCCATCCATCTTAACTGCTTAATCCCTGCCAAGGCCATAGTGAGTCCCTCTACCCCTTCACTGGGTTCTGGGCGGGGCTTTCTAACCAATCCATCACTGACCACACACATATAGACACAGACACCAGGACGACTTAGACTACCCAATTCGACTGATGTTTTCCGAACCATATTAGGAATGCTAACCACTAATAGCAATGATGTTTGTCAGCTAATTTGATAACAGTTCTTGACCTATTGTGGCTGAAGGCAATCAAATTCTCACAATAATGGTCCAACATCTAGGATAAAGCACTCCCAGAAGAATCATATGATGTTATTGCATGTTGCTTTGGACATAGTGTATGCAGTAATGAATACAAGATGCTAGATATTATAATGGGTGTCACTATTTAAACACTTTTCAATTTCACTTTATTACACAGAAACAATCTTTTCAACTTTCCCATCCTGATAAAGGTGCAATATATATAGAACAGGATTAAAAAAACATCTTCAATCTGCCTTCATTACTTCCCAAGCAACTCCTCTTTTACTCAACCACAAGCTGGGTTCACTGGGTAATGTCACATTCATGCAATCTGTGACCATATCTTGTGTTCACAAGAAAAGACACATCACAGAATGATACATGAACAGTAGTTTTACACCATATATTAGCAGTTATCTAAGAACACTTTCCTCAAAATCCAACACAGGAGCAATTCTCTCCACAGAAGTACATTCTCTCCTGCTTATTCTGAGGAATTCATCTTGCTAAGTGCTTTGGCTTTAAGGTATTCACAATGGCTTAGATCTCCTCTGCATTTGTATAACCACTGCAGAAGAGGGTTGAAAACATCTCCCTTTAGTATTTGCCCATTTCTGGTTAATAAAGCTGCAGAAATTTAGCATTTGTGCTTCCCCCTAGCAAGCTACTGGGTTTGAAAGAGAAAGTGAAAGCTGATAATTACAGCAAAGTTTATTCTAATGCAGGTTTTCAAATGAAAGTAAAAAACTGCAGTAATTTAATGAGCCTTTGGGTAGGAGATATTTTCACTCATGCTAGGAACAGAATTAATCTCCTGCTGCTTAGAGATTTGGTGTGACCCAGTGAAGATATAAAATGTCTCTGTGGGTAGATATGAAACTGTCATTGCTGTATATTTTCCATCAGAATCAGAAGCTTCACAGTTTCCATAAAAATATTGCCTGCATTAAGCTCTAATTTAGTCCATGAAATGAGCTGCTCTGAACAGTTACCGTTTAGCTGTAATTCACATGAGGCATTCGACAACCTGCTTAGTTTAAAAGCAAAAGTGTTCAGTCTCTGAAACTGTTTCAAAGTGTGCTGTTTCTGGTTTAGCTGTCTTGAAATGTGTGGTGGGAAAACCATACAGGTGATCTGGTTTATCAATAACCATTGAATATCAGCTAAATGCTGGCTAGCTAGCTGAATATGTATAGTAAATACATTCTTACAGAACTAGGACTGTGCCATCTGTGCCAGGTTTTTAGCATTTGTAACATCACCGTATAAAGAGGTAAAGCAGATGAATCAGGGTCACTGGACAACAGACAGCAACCTAATTTTTTTACATCACACAATGGCCCATCACATGTATATAACAGAGAACTGTCCTCTGTATCATATGAATATCATTTTACACTGCTTGGATACTAAAAGGCATGTAGTGGTACCTCGCCCATTTCCCTGCAAAAGACAGTTCAGAACCTATAGCTTCTACCAAATGTTCACAGCAAACGTCCTTAGCAGCAACCACGATTAATTCTTTATAATTAAAAGGTACCTGGCTTTAGCTACATGGCTAGCTATGAAGCATGAGTTACTCAGTGCTTCCTTCTGTTTGGTTTACTTATTTTTCCATTCAGAGAACTATGGGTTTGTCTTTGAACTCCAGGTGTTTGGATTAGAGGTGTTGAAGCAGTTTTGAGGACTTTGGTGCTTCATTAAAGAGTGTGTCTCCACATATTACACACAAAGAGATTGGGGCATACTTCAGGAAAGGTCAAATCATATCTTTTTTTGAACAAATCTTTCTTTATAGAAAGTCACCTGTTCCATATCCATCACCTAACGCAGCTTGACTTCTAGTGATTTAAAGTGATGACATATAAACATGACACTTCCACACTACATTTAGCCAAAAACGGAATATATAAATCTCAAAATTATAAACTGAAACCCAATCTATCAAATATACTAGTAAATCTCTAGAATATTACGAAAGTTTATTTTTGTTCACACTTTAATTTTAAAAAGTCAATTATATTTTATATTAATTGCAAGACTTTAAGACTTTTTTTGTTTTAATGTTGATACTGTTTGAATTGTAATTTCCACAAACTAAAAAATCAGCCATCTACCAAGAGATTTTAGAGCACTTCATGTTTCCATCTGCTTACAAGCTTTACAGAGATGCTGATTTCCTTTTTCCAGGACCTTGCACTTAGCCACTGTACCAAAACTACTACCAAATGATTTTGCTGGCCATGTGCCTGATACTGATCAACAGTAAAAAAAACAAAACAAAAAAACAAAACCAAACATAAAATTAGCTTTTTTAATAATCTCTAAATAGTACCAAAGTGGGGAAATGTGACCTCTGCATTTTACCCATCTGTCCAGTGAAACACACAGTGGGCAGCCCTATCCATGACACCTGGGAAGCAGTTTGGGGTCAGGTGCCTTGCTCAAGGGCACGTCAGTCATGACCTGCACAGGTATTGAACCAGCAACTTTCCGGTCACAAGACCAAATTCTAATTTTCCTGAGATAAACTAGCACAAGTCTGCACTGCATTTCCACATGAATAAAACATTACAACATTTATTGCCATACTGTGTTCTTGTAATATACTTTATTGATATGCAAAGTATGTACATCATACCCCATTAAAAAAAATTCTTAGCTGCTACCCAGTGTGCTCAATTGAACACTATGCAGAGTCTCTGAGACCGAGTGATAAAAATATTAAAAAGTGCAATGTTTATTACAAAAATATACTGCATCATTCAAACATTTACATTCAACAAATGAAAGCTGTTACACTTGGAGGTACTACTACTGATAGTGATGTTGAAAATGCTCAAGTACACCATTTTGAAATCAATATGACTCAATATACAATATAAAATTGAGAACTATGGGAAGTATTTATCTTTGTAAAACTGTTTTATAGCACAAAAATACTTCATATTTATTACACAGGTACTTGCCTAAATGATTCTGCTGTAAGACCAGAATGTGTAGTGCAAACCTATTTTTGGTGTGTGTTTATAGGTACATATTTCATTCTTCCATTGTCTGTGTAGTGAACATACAGGTAAGAGTGTAAGGTTTGGTTTTCCAAACCCAGATTAGGTTTAAACTTGGAATAAATTACATTACTACACTGAACTGTGCTTAATGTAAAACTAGTCTTAAACTGTGTCTGGAAAAGTGGCTGAAAATGTTCTTTAAACTATTTTTTCCAGTGTATAAACACTGCTTCTGAAGCTTTTCTGTACTTCTAGCATATCATCCATAGTGTAATGTCACAGCTTTAACAAATCCAGTCACATTTTATGAGCTTTCACATTTTGGAATGAATTTCAAAAAGCAACAAAGCTTAAGAATTCAGTCTCGCCAAAGCAAAGAGTGACCAGCTCACATTCTTTCTGTTCCATTTTTTCTCTTTACTATTTTTATTACTTTTACATATTTATTAAATGACTTTGTTTTAATTGTGAGCAGCCTGGCCCTGAAAAAGACCTCATTCTCAGTTGGCCTCAATGTATTATTCACTGAAAAATAAGAGACCCTGTCAAAAGTTTACACATTACCTCTTTGTTTGATTCTGTAAGTGTAGTTATATGCTTTTACAAAAAATCTAAGACAATAATGATTAATTAAAATTATTTAGAACAATTTTATTTAGCCACAACACACTTGTTTTCTCTTTAAAACGTCTGCAGTGTTGAATACTTTCTGATAAAGGATCTGTTAGTAAGCTCTCGCTGTCACACTGGTGTTTAAAATAATATCCTAAAAATTGAAGTATTTCCATGTTTCCTCATTTTCAACAGTGAAGGCTCATCATCTTCAAGGTTATGTCATTAAGGTCTGTAAGCATTATCAGTTTGCTTATATGATGCACATGTATGATCATCCGTACCTCTTAAATCCATTGGTCATGACATGAGTGTTAACCATTAGGACAAACATAAAATGTATCTTATATTACACTGTAAAAGGCTTAGCTTGGCTTTTCTGGTCAAAAGACCATAATTCTCTTACATTCTTCACTAAAACTGGTCTCAGATAAGCACCCAAAGTTAACTATTTTAACTACACCTGAATATAAATAATGCTTCTTTCAAAACTGCTGGATCCTTGCTATGTATTGCAAAGCTCCTGCCAATAGTCACAGATTTGCTTTTAAATAATAGAGCTTTTCAAACTTCCAATCCTAGAGGCTCACGATTCACAGCTTCAAAATTCAGCTTCAATCAGCCAAGTGCCTATCCACTAGCTAACAAGCTAAATCAAGCATTTTGGAAAAGTGGGTAAACCCTGCAGAACATTTGTGTAACAGGACTTGTCTAGAGCATTCTAGAACTTAAATGTCGGACTGATTGTCAGGTTCCATTCATTTGGCCCAATCAAAGAGATTTCTGTGCCTTTACCAAACTTCTTTGCATGCACAATAGAAGAGCTACGACCAGCTTGCTGGAACAATTTTCACCCCTGTACATTCTTGAATTCATGGAATTCAGTGTCCTAATGGCTGGAGTTTTCAGAGAGTAAACAGGAACGCAACTTTCCATTCCTCAGCAAGGCCTAAGGATCCTTACCAATACTGCATGTGCTTCTAACTCTGTGATTCCAAGGTGGACGGGATCATCCTGAATTGCGATTGTCTTTTTGGAGGTTTCTTATGCTCTCCCGTAATTTCTTGGTGAACATGTGACTGGATCTTCCACAGTATGTGTGCGTAGTAGTCTTTAGTTTTTCCTCCAAGGGCTGAAGTAAAGTACTGACTGGATCTTCTCCAAATGGGTACTGAAGAGAAAGCATGGACATGTCACCTCCAATTCAGATTCAGGCTATACTAATCAAATAAAAAGAAACATTTTAAATAAAAAACTATTAATAAATACAGCCACATATACATCACTGTGGTTTGTTGCAGTATTTTACAACTTCTAGTACATTCCCTAAAAGAGTGTCTTTATCCATAAATGAAGCATCGTCCCTTTCTAGCTTTAACCCTTAATTCATGGGTTATTCCACGTAATTATCATTCAAGAGAAGCAAATGTGCACCTAAATTAATAACAATAATAAAAAAGACTTTATGAGGCCTCATTTGCTTTGTGTTCTGGCCTTATATGAGGTCACTAAAAAGTGCAGTGTTTTTATTATCACTGATGGAACACATATCAGGCCCTGATGAAGCTGCATTTACTGTCTTCTATTGATTTTTATGGGAAGGATGGGCGTGTTGGATGCTGCCTTGCATTCTCCTAGTCCCAAACGAAGCATTGGCACTAAAGATTTTACGGCTGTTCCGAGGGTTTTGGCACTGTAATGTGAGGTCTTTTATAGCCAACCAAACTCCTGCATCAGTGAGTGTGTCTACAGGGAGCAACATACAGGATGCTGCAGGGTGTGGAGGGGAGAGTTTCTTGCAGCAGACTGAGTAGAAGACTTTGGAGCAGGCAGAAGTGAAGAGAAAGCTGTTAGACATTTACATACGTTTAATATCATTATTTAAGACAAACCTACTCCAATGAAAAGTTACACAAGTTAAAGCACAGCTCTCTGAAAGCAACTCCAAACATGTTGGTAATATACTTTCTTCTTCCCTGCTTTTTTTGGTGAAGCTCTATGTGGGTGTAGGCCCTGCCAAACAGACAGCACCCAGTTGAATCATGGGCCTCTACTAATGACAGACCTCATTTAGCTAATGGTCCAGAATGCTTCCTCCGCTATCAGGGGCAAAGAGGTCTTGCATGGCCATAATGACCGGAGACACATAGGCACACTCTCTCCCTCCCTCTGCAGATAAAATGAACAAGGGATTGACCGCTCGACACGAGTCAGAAATAAATGGGTGAGAGAGAGAGAGCCTGATGAACGAGGGAGGGATGCGGTGAGGGAAAGATAAAGAATGGAAGGAGGAAGAAGGGAGTGTTAGGCTTTAAAGATTAGCGCATTAAGAGCGATCGTTGTGCCTGACGAAGACGACAGAGATTAAGTCTAGAACACGATGGCCCTGGCAGGCTGACGGGAGAAGTTAACAGACCTATCGATTTCTTCTCCTCAGCTACAGAACAAACTCTCCCTCTCATTCCAAAGTCTCTCAACAAGCCTCACATATACATACACAAATGTGAACGCCGTTTAAAAGCATTCACTGACCACCGTCTTAGTGCTGAAACACAACAGGCAGGTGAATTACATATTGACTTACAGGATTAAAAATAAACAGATGTGTGCGACACCCCTAAAACCTATATGGTTGAACACGTGGCTCTGTTAAATGTCAAAGGCCGGGGAGGCAAGGAGACTCTGTGATGCCCAGTGGGATTTGATGTGGTAGACCAACAAAGGCTCACAGGACTGAAAGCACAGGTGTTATGTCTGAAAAGTATTAGCGATGTAAAGTCCCCATCTCTTCATTCTTCAGCACACACTGAGCTTCCATTATGAGCAATGAGACAGCTAGCCAAATCTGTGCCAGCATGTGCCCAAAGGATCCTCAATATGGCCTTTTTCAAATTAACCACCTCTAATTAGATTTTGCTCTGCCCTAATGAAAACTTAGCATGATGATATTTATCAACCACATTATTAAGTTGAGCAGCCAATTAAAAAGTTACACCTGTTTTCTCCTGATAGACTTCATGCTTCACCCTAACAATACAGACATGTTTATTTGTACACACGTGCTATGGGCATTTACCTTTAGGATGGCTTCGTATATGGCTCGGAATGCAGGCTGCTTGTCATCATGGTAAACACCCCGATTGCCGTGGAGAATGTAAACACCATGTTGCTCAGCTGCAGCACAGTTGCTGCCGTAGATGCAGTGGTCTGGACGATAGTTCCACTGGCATGGGAAAACAAACAAGCTGTCTGTAAAACATAAGGAAGCATTTCATTGTTAGTCAAAAGACAAGAGAGTGTCTTAAGGCGACAGCTTCAATTATTGTCTAGGGAAAGCAGCAATCATGCACAAGCAAACATCTGGGGGGTATTTGTTATTTAGCCATATCTGTTGAAAGGAAGGTTAATAAAGTGATGTTCCTACTGTTCCTACATTTAAGGACTCCAATTAACTGATAAAAGCTGTTTAGTGTACATCTCAGGATGATATAATAAAGAGTGTACCAGCAGTCTAAGAACAGAGTATTATACTAATCAAACCAATTACAGGATCAAACTTAGAAATATTAGCCAAATATCATGTCAACTTTCTGAAAATAAAGAAAACTAAACTAAGCATTACACTATATTTACTCAAACTACTTTTATATGTTACATTTTGAAATATCACAAACAAAATAAAGGAAAAACTGGTAAATGGGATGTGTAACCAAAAATCAAGGTACAATAAAATCTATTAAAAAAATAATACAATACAAACATAAATATAAAAAATATATAACCAGACCATTCTATTTCATCTCCTTAACTAGAGATTGGACGGCACCTGTAATTACAGGGATTACATAGTTTTAAATGTTTATTTGTATACCAGACTTCAAAGTAAGACAAAATGTTTTCCACTAAATAAATTCCATGTTTGTGTTATAGTACAGAGCGAGTGTTGCACTTCTTTTTCTTGACAAGACAATAAAAACAGTATGGCATTCTGCACTTTGTAAATAATTATAGTCTGAAATAAAAATCAAGACCACCATTTCTCACTCTTTTAATAATGATCATTTTGCATAGTTTTCTAAGCAGCTGCAGAGTTATAACCTTGCCAACAATTGTGAAAGAGAAATTGTACTTCACATGTCTTATATTATCCAGTAAACAGTATTCTTTCAGGTGTAAAAAAGTGCTAAAGCTGCATAGTCATTTTACACAGTAGAAAAACTCCATGCCTAAGACCATTTTCTGTATGCGGAAAAATTAATGCCATTCTTCACAAGTAATGCTACTGCACCCTATAGGAACATTTTTACAAAGTTGATGCATATTGCTGGGTGCACAAATTTCCCTTGAATATCACTGGATCATCTTAAGGAGTTCAATCCATCCCTCCATCCATCCATCCATCTATTTTCTTAGCCACTTAATCCAGTTCAGGGTTGGAGTTGTGCACCAACATTCCTCACCAAAAAGTTACTCTTGTTATATTACAATGAGGACAATAACAGTAGCCTGCTTGTTCAAGGATGTGTAACCACTGACATTTGGGAGAAAAATGTACACGACAAAATGTTCTCACTATGCATTTCTTTGTTTACCTTGTTTTCATTTTGTTGTTTACCAGGAGGCAGCCATGGCCTAGTGGTAAGGATCTGGTCTTGTGACCAGAAGGTTGCCAGTTCGGTACCCAGACAGGACATGACTGAAGTGCCCTTGAGCAAGGCACCTGCCTCCCTAACTGCTCCCTGGGTGCTGGTGGATAAGGGCTGCCCACCGCTTCGAGCACAAATTCTCACAGCCTAGTGTGTTCACTAGTGTGTGTGTGTGTTTCACTGCACGAATGGGTTAAATGCAGTCAAATTCCGTTGTGTGAAAAATCACATTGGCAAAAATTGGTGAATCTTAATCTTTTGTTTAATCCCATAGAGAAAAAAAACCTTAAACCAAAGGCTCCATAATTGGGCATGATGCCAATAAAAACTTTGGAAGGTCCAAGACAGACAATAATTTACCTGGGTTGTGGTGGAATATGATGTTCAGAAGGTCTTGGTCCCCCCATGTGATATTGAGTTTGTATTTCTGCAGTAGTGGCATAAGCAAATCCTCCCATCTCAGACAAACTGGTGTCATGTCATTCTGTTCACACAATTAAGAACTTCAATTTCTTAAAATAATCTTAAACAGTTAGCTGCCTTAACAATGGTTGAGATTAATACTTAAAATTTCTAAACATTTGTAAAATCCACTTTTTAAAAAAATGTTTGACTCATTAGCATTCTACAGGTTTCTGCCTGGTCGGTAATGATATGCCCAAATAATTTACATAAATACTGCTTCCTCTTATCAAGAAGAGGAAAGAGAGAATGATGAAACACTTTCAACAGTAAGGAAATCTGACAAGCTCATGTATTGAGTAACAGTGACCTCTGCTGGTCAGTAATGGAAAAATTTAAAAAAGAGACTTTTCTCATCTAAACTGGGTTTTTAAAACACTTCTCATGCTCAAAGACTTTACCTCTCACGTGGCATTTTCATTAACAACGTAATGAACTTAACAACGTAAATATATATATATACATGCATACAGGTAAACAAACATTCACTGTACCTTGAAGTGCTTAGCTCTGATGCGGGTCATATTCATGAGCATGACTCCAGAGTTGACACCAGTTTTGCCGTAGTATGGGTGCCGTGCAAAACGGTTATACCAGGCAATTCGGGGCTCCTCATGTTCTGGTGCCATGGCTGCCATGTGACTGCTGTTAAACTGTGCAAGAAAATTCCAGATCTCCTCTACTGGTTGCAGAAAAAGAATATCAGTGTCCACATAGAGCAAAGAATCCACCTCACTCAGGATCAGCTGAAAAAAAACAACAACAAAATCCTGAACTGCTCAGATCAAAATACAGTCTATAAATAACAACTGTCTCAAAAATCACTTCAGTTAAAATGGGCACAAACCAGCAGTTTAGTAATAGGAATATACTGACTCACCACATGCTCATACACAACTGACTTCAAGTCTGCAGAAGTGTCTGTGATTTCTGTTCTTTGACTTACCTTGACTGAACTTTTATGTACCCTACGATGTCCTCCTTGATTAGATAACGTGACCGACTTACAGAACAAGCTCTATGTGTCATCTAGATCTAAAAACCAAAATAATTGGATTGAGGGTGAACAGAGTACTCACGGGAAGAAAAAGCCTCTGAGAAGCACAGGGTTTGAACAGTCTCTTCCACTCCTTGGCATTTTCACTGGGGAAGGTAATGGGGTAGGTGGTGTAGTTAAACTTGGAACGGAATCTCATTGGCCATGACTCCAGCTAGTAGAGAAAAGATACTGAAATTTAACAGATTCATCATTATAGGTTTTATAATACACTGCTCAAAAAAAAAGGGAACACTTAAACAACACAATGTAACTCCAAGTCAACCACACTTCTGTGAAACCAACCTGTCCAGTTAGGAAGCAACACTGATTGCGAGTCAATTTTACCTGCTGTTGTGCAAATGGAACAGACAACAGGAGTGGTTCTGCAGGTGGTGACCATAGACCTTTTCTCTGTTCTCATCCTTTCTGGCTGATGTTTTGGTCACTTTTGCATTTTGTCAGTTC
>BRDA01000570.1:0-24434 GCA_036984385.1 Crenuchus spilurus
CTGGTCTCCTCTGTCCCCAGACGTCTGTTGAGTGTTGTAAAAAGAAGGGGGGATGCCACACAGTGGTAAAAATTGCCTTGTCCCAACTTTTTTGGAATTTGTTGATGCCATGAAATTTTGAAACAACATATTTTTCCCTTTAAATGATACATTCTCTCAGTTTAAACTTTTGGTCTGTAATTTGTGTTCTATTCTGAATAAAATATTAGATGTTGGCACCTCCACATCATTGCATTCAGTTTTTATTCACAATTTGTTTAGTGTCCCAACTTTTTTGGAATCCGGTTTGTATAAGGCTATGAAGTTTTGGGAAATCCACCTCTAGACTTTTCCAGAACATATCGACCCCCACTCTGCCCCGACCTAGCTGTCAAATTACAGCTTCTTTTATGAAATGCAAAATGAATATCAACAACTTCTCCAAAATAGCTAACTTAAATGTCAAGATGTGCCAGAGATGTTCTCTCCAGAAAACAAAAAAGATGGGTTTTTTCATGTACTCACAGAATAGTTAAGGGAACACTTCCATGAGATTTGTGACATTGGAGTGATGACTTCTGTAATGCTGTAATGTCTATTTATGTATATCTATGGTATGCTGTCAACTACACCACTGCTTTCAGGGGTATTATTTTGCCTCATTACTTATTTAATGTTATGCATATTGTTTGTATCTTTGAGTATGAGTAAAAGAGAAAGACATTATTATTATTATTATTATTATTATTATTATTATTATTATTATTATTATTATTATTACATGACAGCAACACAGTGCACTATTATGATGGACACAACCAACAAATTAATGTCACCAACATGTCATCATAGTACAACCCAGGCATGCCAGAATCCATTTAAAACTACATTTCCCATAAATCTCTTAACGTCAGGCTTACAGTCAGACTCACATGGACTGTTGCTCTCTGCCAGAGGGTGCATGTTTGATTTGTTTGTGGTTGGAGGTGTTTATGGCTTTAAAGCTTGAAACCGCCAGAGCTGGATTTCAACACTAAGTGCAGCACTATGGGAGGTCTCAGCAGGTCTGTGTGTGTGTGCGTGTGTGTGCCAAGCCTCTGCCCGGTGCTGGCATTGGCGAGTGTCCCAGCTGGCAGAGTGCTGGTTCATTACTCTGGACAGGAAAGCTAATTATGGGCCCTGCACAGACCTCCCAAACAGAAGTCCTCACAGCAGAGCCAGTCCAAACAAAATTCGAAATCAGCTCATCTGGACATCCAGAGCCACCACCCAAGCCCCACCCACACCAGCTGCTGTCCTAGAATTCTTCAACCAAATGTATTCTATTAAAATAAACACACTCCTATTGAGACAAAGTTGTGAAGATGTGTCATTAATGCTGGTCTAAAAACTGTCATAAGCACTATTGGGATTGAATTAAATGTACATGGGGGTCTTGCGGTAATTTCTTCTTTTATAGGAGCTCCTCTGTTAATTTCTTTATGTCCAGATCTGCAGTATTTTTCCCTTGTCCCCTGAGAAAAATACAGACTGAATTATCTACTGTTTTTCACTATCTCAGCACTTGCCTGAACATTTTAGTCTTGTCTAAAGCCTGGCTTACACTACAGAATTTTAAAACATCCTGAAAATGTTGAAAATGTGAGACACCCCACACTTAATAACATTTTTCATCTATTTTTCTACACACTAACAACTCACAGCATATGGAAGCTTTCTGCTCAGAAAATAAAATCAAAATGTTTTATTAAACTGTATCAGAACATATTATAAAGCCACTCTTGCTGTTTTCACAGCTCTATACATCCACCTCACTCACGGTTTTGGCCACTTTTTTTTTTTTTGCTTTGAACTTTTTCCATACACACTGAATTAGCTCAGCCCAGCTCTCATTGGTTGTCTTCGGGCATGATGTCAGTGTCACGTTTTACACCAGAGAAGCTGTGTCCACCATCACACTACAGGATACTGAGTCATAAATATTGAACATTGAATATTTAGTGTTTTATATTTACGATTCACAATCAGGTGCAGCCCTGACTGCACTGGGAGAAGATCGGAGGGGTAAAAATTGAATTATAGACACCATACACTACAGGGTCATCTAGTAAGGTTCACAAGCAGTGCGCAGGGTCCCCTTCCTATTATTAAATATTACTTACTTTAATTTTTAAAGGAAAATCAAATTCCAGACTCCTCAAGGGCCCTGTCCTGACTTGGGGCCCTGATAACTCAGTCCCACTTTTCCCCACACTAGGACTGACCTGGTGACTGACGTCCAAAAGGGAATATCTAAAAAAGCATCTCAGAAACTGCTAACTTTGTGAGATGTTCTCAGAATGGACTTCTGGTACATTGACAGCCTCCCAACAGAATAACAGTGGTGCCCCACAGGCCATTGATACCAGAGTGGAATGAATGACTCAGGTGAGGGGTACGACGACAAAGTTTCAGGGCTCACCACTGAGCAAACAAGGGTTCCAATGTGGTCATAATATTCCAGTATGACTGTGTATATGGATCACTGGGTTACATCATTTTTTTATAGCTACACTCCAGCTTCATATATTCCTCCAATCAAAAATACATCACTGGATTGCCATCTCAATCCTCAGTCTATACAACCAGGCTCATGTGTTCCTATGGCAACTAGGGCTGGCCATTCATGACCCCAGCAGATGGGAAGAAATCATCATTTCTGCTTTAAACGACTCCCTCTAGTTCAAGAGTCTCTTACTGGTTTTTGCTGGAAATAAGCAGAAACTGTAATACACAAAAAGTGGCCTCCATCCAGAATGCTGTGGACTTAACTGCCTGTCCAGGAAATTGATCCATAGTGCATAATGAAAATGTATACAGTATTGAAATGTATCAACTGCATGACCTACCTGTTATATTACAACTTATACAAGCACTGTTCTTGTATCTCACAGCAAGTGATATCAAGGCATCCATCTTGTCATGGTTATGGAAAACAGGTTTCAGTCAGGTCCTTTAAAGCTGAGAAGAAACTCAAGAAAGAGTAAACACACAGGCATTCGATCAGGCATTCCAGGAATTTTGCAGAGCCGCAACATTTTCAGGAACAAAGGCGACAAAACAGCTGAAGGTTATGTCCTCCAAATCTCCAGAACTGCTGCCAGGTATCATCTCTCCAGTGATTCTTGTAGCCCCGCTCATAGATTAGTCAAGCAGAATCAGGGCTGTAGATGGGCATGTTTGTTGTTCATTCATACTGAGAACCGTTTCTCATAAACAGATCAAAAAGAGATTAAATTCCATCCTCAGAGACGGAAAGAAGTATTCTAATCCACACTTGGTTAACCTTTCAATGCTTATTTAAAGAACTTCTTTCATAAATGAGTATGAAGAACATTTGTAAAGTTTCAAGAACCTCTATTGAATCTTACTTGTGAAACATTAGTCATCAAAAATGTTAATGTTGTGAAAATATTTAATTAAAAAGGCAATTTTATATTTGTTACACATAAAGTGACATATTTAAAACTTTTATATGTTTTAATGTTGATCAGTTTGACTTATAGCTCATGAGTTTCCTGGCTAATTAAGGGCAGTAACGTGATCAGTAAACCAAACACACCACCATCATGAAACAGTCAGTTCTCTCACCATAGAGGTAGCATGAGGTGATGTCTACAACCCACAGAAGTTGCTCAGGTAGTGCAGCTCATCCAGGATGGCACATCAATGTGAGCTTTGGCAAGAAGGTTTGCTGTGTCTGTCAGCACAGTGTCCAGAGCATGGAGCAGATACCAGGAGACATGGAGGGGGCGTAGGAGGGCAACAACCCAGCAGCAGGACCGCTACCTCCTCCTTTGTGCAAGGAGGAACAGGAGGAGCAGTGCCAGAGCCCTGCAAAATGACCTCCAGCAGGCCACTAATATCCATGTTTCTGCTCAAACTGTCAGAAACACACTCCATGAGGGTGGTATGAGATTTTGAGTATGATTCCAAATCCAGACCTCCAAGGGGTAATAATTTTGATTTACATTGATCATGTTTATGTTATTTTATTCTCAACACATTCCACTATGTAATAAATAAAGATTTTCAACTGGAATATTTTATTCATTGAGACCTAGGATGTGTTATTTTAGTGGTTCCTTTATTTTTTTGAGCAGTGTATTTTTACTGTGTGGAATATTCTGTGTTTTTCTAAGCTACTAGATGCCTTAATTTCCGACGGGATCAACAAAGTAACCATCTGTCTGTCTGTCTGTCTGTCTGTCTGTCTGTCTGTCTCTCTATCTATCTGTCTGTCTATCTGTCTGAAAAGAGAAATTTGGAGCACTGACAGTCCAATTCTGGTTCTCCTTAGTCTAGATAAGACACTTCTGATGTTGTCTCTGGTTCAGGAGTGACGATATTAGGAATGTGACAGTTGTAACTCTGAGAGATACACAGTGTTTATATTGTTTGAATAGTCATTTACTCACAATGAAATATTCGTTTAAACTAAGATTTACATTTACATTTACAGCATTTGGCAGACCCTCATATCCAGAGTGACATACAACAGTGCTTTGATTACATTAAGAGAATTATCTCTGCTAGTACAGATTCTGGGTTTCTGATATTCATGAGCTATACGCCAAACTGATCAAAATTTTAAAAAAAATGCTTGAAATGTGTCACTTTATGTGTAATGAATAGAAAATATAGTCTTTCATGATATTCTTATGTTTTTTATATGTCTGTATATAAAATTTTAGAACAGCTATCCTTGCTACCCAGGCGGCATGGATAGCGCTGCCCACTTTGGCCCACTTTGGGCACATGTTGTCACATCCTAGTGTGTTTACTAGTGTGGGTGTGTGTTTCACTGGGTTAAATGTGGAGGTCAAATTCCGTTGTGTGCAAATGACTTTGGCAAAATGTTTTGGCTTAAACTTGATGGTCTTGATCGGGGCATAGCACCAAATTCTGGGCCCTATGCACAAGCAGTGCCCAGGCCCCCCTCCTATTAAATATTATTTCCTTTAATATTTAAAGGAAAATAAAAATCCTGACTCTTCAAGGACCCTCCCCCCACTTGGGGTCCTGGTAACTCAGTCCCAGTTTTCCCCCACTACAACGCTTCTGGTCTTGATTAGTCTTGAATAGCTCCTGAAAATCAGAAATCCAGAATTTCAAATTGAGGGCATTACTATTCAAACAATATCACCTTTAAAACAAAAAAGTAATATGTCACTTAACTTTAGCTCCAGTCAGAGGTAAAGAAATAAACTGAAGACATCAGACATGTCTGATCAAGTACACGTGGGCTAATGGGGAATATTTTTAATAACGTTTGAAATTTGTAGAGCAGAATCTCATGTCTCATATGATGCTCTTTGATGACTTGGGACACCTAATGGACATTATCCTAAAATTCAGAGAAAAGACTTTTGGTTAAAATATGAGCTACTGTTAGTTCAGATAAACATTATAATAGCACAGCATTCAGCCTGAGATGACTCTTAGTCCTGAAGGAGAAACGATTGAGTTCCTATTGAGATTCCTGTTTTTAGGAAAGAAGAGCGATACTATTCTGTCAAATCTGAGTGCAATGTGAGTTTATTGAGATCCCTACAAAAACTCAAGGGGAGTCACTTGATGTCAGTAAGAAACTTAAGCTAAAGTCTCATTTGTGTCTCAGCTGATCTCATCAATGTCTAGTAGAGAACCTACTGAGATGTTATGGTTTCAGTTTTTCTTTCCATCGGAAGTCTAATCAGAGCCAACCCTGCAGGCACGATCACAGTGTGACAACCTTGTGTACATTCTTGCAGCATTGAAACAAATTTGTAATGAGGTTATGTACCTGCTGGGAATGCACACAGTGTATGTAGTCGGTCTGTGAAGTATTCCACATTCCACATTTCATGTGAATATTTGATTAGTCTTTTAAACATCAAGCCAATTATCTGCTTATTCATAATTCAGTGTCGCCTTAAAACAGGCAGGAATGTATAAAAATGTGTACTGTGTTACATGCTGCTATTGAAAATCAACCTGTTTATCAGCAATGAGCATCTTCATGTCTATGTGTTTTACTTTCCTGGGGGACAGAGAGACAGCAAGATGGCATGAGAGACAGATGAGTCTAATTCCTGACACCTGTAGGACAAACGGGTCACACACACACACACACACACACATCCATCTCAATAAACTCCACAAAGAGAAAGTTAATGAGTGGAGGGGAATGCAGATGTTGCTGCTGTCATTCCTTTTCACTCCCTGTCAGAAGCTGTGAAATTAGTAATAGATAGAAAGAGAGAGAGAGAGAGGGAGAGAGAGAGAGAGAGGTGATCATACAAAGACAGAAGGTGACTGCTGCTTCGTAGTTCATCGTGAGAATATGACAGTAAAGGAGAGAGCATCGCTGTGGGACTAGGTGTTCTGGGACTGCAAAATAAATATTCAAGGAGAACAGAACGAGCCTTCTTGAGAAAGGTTAAAGTGAGGGATTAGCTTTAAAAAATCACATTTACATCATTTTCTCAGCTTCTTCAGATTTACACTGCAGTTAATGTAGCTAACCAGTCATGGAAACATCATTCAAATTGCATGCAGTAAATAATATGGCAGAGAGCACAAAATCCCAACTACAAATTCTAGGCTGACCATCTGGATGTTCTGCAAAAGTCCAAAATGGTCATCTTTCCAGCGGCTGACTGGACTTTGGGAGGTAGGCTGAATGGGCTGCTATCTGCATAAGCTGCTGAGAGACAGTAAAACAACACCCAGACTAGGACAGTTGGGTGTAACCTGTGGGTAGTTTTGCTTTTTTTGAGTGGTTTATGCACATAGTAGTCCATTGGGCCTACCTCCCAATGTCCAGTCCACCTCTGGCTGACAGCCAGACCAAAAATGGTAGTTATTGCATAATGGGAGGGTCTTGACAAAAGTCGACAGCTGAATTTTGCACCCAGCCTATCCCTGCTGATCTTTCTAGACATACTCTTGTCCATTTTTATTTATAACAGAATGTCAATTATTTTTAAGAACATATACACTACAGCCACAACATTAAAACCAGTTTGTTAATATGACTAATATCCTCCATATTCTACAAAGTCATGGACTCTATCAGACTTCTGAAAGTCTGCTTTGATATCTGGTGCAAATCATTAGCCACATATCCTGTAAGTCCTGTAAACTGGAAGTTTGAACTGGCATTGATGTTCTGGCACATTCAAAAGTTGCTGGGCTAGATTGAGATCTAGAAAATTTGGAGGCCACTATCAGGTAGGTACTGCTGACTGCTGATTGGGTGCACCTCACAACCTTTGCCATTTTGGAGATGCTCCAATCCAATGATCTGGTCATAACTATTTGGCCATTAGGTCTGTTTTTCTCTGACATCCAACAATTGTCTATGAGATTTGAATGTTTGGTTGCCATCTAATATGGTACTGTTACAAGATAACCAATGTTACCCTTAGTAACTCGATTTGAGACCTTGATGAGGTTGCATGATGCCAATGACTAACTCTAATGCAATACTAAAGAAGTCTGTAAAGTCTTGGCTGATTGATTGCATCTCAAAGGAAAATTGTGCCAAAGAATTGCTTTAAGATGAGACATCTGCCTGTTTTCACTCGAGATTCAGGGTTAGAAGGCAGAGGTCAGTTGTGAGCCATTTAACAGTAGGTTACTCAGTCCAGTCTAAGTAACACATAATCAGCATAGAGACACTGTGTTGTTAGAGTTACTGGAGACGTTGTGAACCTTCAGCTGTAGACAATTTGCCAAAAAACCCATTGAAGGGCTTCGAGTGGCTCCACGATCTAAGACGCTGATACTATGACCAGAGGATATGCTGTTCAACAAAAATTGGCAGTGCTCTCTCTGGGAAGGTACAAAGTAGATCGCGCTCTCTCTCCCCATCACTTTCACAATACAGTGTCCGCTGGCTCAGGCGTCTACTGATTGGTCCTTCTGAGCTGGGGATTCTGCACTTTCTTCTGAGCCTGTTGGCTCCCCAGTGACGGTGTATCAGCAGTAGTTCAAAAAGATACTGTGGCCGCATCACACACATCAGAGGAGGCTTGTGCTTGTCTTCACCCTCCTAGAGTCAGGGACATTGCAAAAGTGATGGGGAGAGCCCCCTAGTGAACTGGCTACTAATACAGTGGAAGGGGATAAATACTAGAAATGACATTTTATATATATATATATATATATATATATATATATATATATATATATATAAGATCCATTGAACGAGCCTTTGTTATCTAACAGTTACAGGACAGTTTTGCTGATTGAGCTGTAGATTTATAGTTCAGCAGTAGTTTGTGTCAGATTACTGTAAACTGAGGAGATTAGCATTCCTGCTAATGTCTCATTGTCTGACCTTGAGTGATGGGCTTGAACCATGTTATTTAGGATATTCAGGATGTCCACAGAACATATTTCATACATTTACAGACACAGACAGAGGGATTGTTGGGCTTTCTTTACCACCTGTGTCATATGTTAGGATTAGCATTTAATGGCAGGAATGAAATTGGACAACCCTCATTTCTACGAAGGGGAATTCCACAGCAGCTGAGGACATTATACTAACTGTTAACTGTCACCAAAAGGGTGTGTGTGTGTGTGTTTTGGGTGGGGGACGCTTTGCATGTAATATATTTCATGTGTCAGAGGTGTAACAGCAGTATAGAACATGTTTGGGAGGCCTTTTATCAAACGTCCGGCTTTTCACTCCCTCTCTCGTGCTATTCTCTAAGTGTAGGCGTTATAAAGGCCGAATTGTTGCACGTAGTAATCCATCATACGTGTATTTGCCAAGTTACCAGATTTACTGCAGAAAAACAAACACTAAAAGCGCGTTGCCATGTTTAGGGTTACGTTTCAGCTCATAACTCACTTTGCGTGCTCTTGGCATCTTAAGCCTCTGAGCAGCCACTTTTGCCCAGCAACCCCATTTATTATAGCACTCCTGACCTGTGTTGTGTGTGTCATCACTGACCTTCTGTTGGAACATCATATGTTCACATTGGTATAAATAAATAATATAAAAAACAGCCCAAAACAAATACATTTGATGACAATTCAGTGTTGGTGACAAAGCGTTCCAGGAGACTTAGCCTACAGGGCTGGACCTCGTGTTGAGGGATAAATATGGAATGGCAGGACAGAGGCGTTGTGTGTTCACGCTTAAGTGTATGTGTGTGTCGAGCCTTATGTGTGTGGGAGTGGGCGCTACCTCATCACAACCTCATCCATCAAGTGAGAAGTATTTGACCTCATGGACCTTGGCAGTGCATTTTGGAATGTTGCTCCAGACCCCTAGAGAACAGCCCTCTCAGAATAACCATACATACACTCACACACACACACTCACACACTCATCACTCAGTCACTCAATCACAAATATATGACCTCTCTCACCCGTCCAGCCTCTCTTTCCCTCACAAACACACACACACACAATGTGTTTATACAAATGTAAAATTGCTATATTGTGAAAAAGTTTTTCATTTTTGTTCACAATTAAAATCAAAAAGGTAAACTGTCATATTTGATATTAATTACATTTAAAGTGGCATATTCCAAGCCTTTGATCGGTATGGCTTATATATCTGAAATTCAAAGGTATTCCATTTATAATTTTTATTAATTTCACATTCCTAATATCAAGCCACTCCTGAACCAGAGACAACATCAGAAATGTCTTATCTGGACTAAGCAGAACCAGAACTGGACCATTACCCAGTATAAAGTCCTCTTTTCAGAAGAGAGTCAGTTTTGTGTTTCATTAGTAAATCAGCTGCTAGAGTCTGGAGGAAGAGTGGAGATACACACAATCCAAGTGTCTGAAGTCCAGTGTGAAGGTTCTGTGATGGTTTGAGGTGTCATGGCATCTACTGGTGTTGCTCCACTGTGTTTAGTCCAAAGTCAAGACCAGAACCGGCGCTAGGCATAACCACCCGTGGCCCCCCCAACAGCTAATAAACAGCCTTATAATTGATTATTTACAAAGTTTGTTCATGGGGGGAGGGTGGAATACAGGGTATTTGGGGGGCAGGAGTGCTGAAGAAAGTTATGTGTTGTGCCCCCCAAAGACGTGTGGTGCCCCACATGCAGCACGTGATCCGCATATGCAAAGAGCCGACCCTCGTCAACACAATCATCTATCTGGAGATTTTAGAGCACTTCATGCTTCCAACTGCTGACAAGCTTTATAGATATGATGATTTTCTTTTCCTTCAACTATCCACAGTGTCAACACTACTACCAAATGGTTTCTTGACCACAGGGGCATTTGTAGGAAGTTTTGATACCTGGGGCTTCAGTCCCCAGTACAGGAGATGCGGACCTGCTCATGATGTTTGTTGTCCAAGGGTGGGGGGTGCAAGTGAACTGTTTCGTTCAGAGGGGCAGAAGGGGGTGGGGGGTGCGGAGCGGTTGTTGATTGATCGGTTCTGGATAGGATATAAGACCCAGGTCTATTAAGAATAGCCTGGCCCAACCTCCTGCTTGACCATAATATTACTGTTTGATTGACCAACTAAATGAAGAACTACATTTTGTATATTTATATTGTTTTTTACACATGTAAAATTTTTTTCACATTGCTGCCTGAGAGGATACTAAACTGCATTTCACTATTTTAACATTGTTGATAACATTGTTTTCTTAGTGACAATAAAAAGTTATTCTATTCTATTCTTGTAAGTCCACTGTCGGTAGATACTGACCACTGTTGACAGGGATCACCACGAAAGCCTTAATACTTCACAGATGCTCTGACCCATAACTGTTTGTCAAAGTGGCTCAGGTCTGCACGCTTGGATATTTTTCTCCAGCATCCAACACATTGTCTACGAGAACAGAGTGTTCTCTTACTGTCTAATACATCTCAGTCCTTCACATCCACCATTGTTATGAGATAATCAATGTTATTCACGTCATCAATAAGTGGTATTAAAGTTCTGGTTGATTGGTGTATGTGAATATTGGATAGACTCTCCATGGTGCTGGTGGTCAGAGTGTGTTTGATGGGAACATTTCTCCAATATGCAATGTGTATGTTTGTGATCACACACTGTGCTGGATCTAGGGGTTCCACCTAAAATGGCTCAATAATTCACTGCTAGTACATTGATATCTTCCCTATACTAGTAGTCACTACCTTACACAACCACCTGTCACTCAGCCCTTTAACTGTAGAGTCCATAAGCTGCTATTGTGTGAAAATGAGCCCAGAGACAGAGAGAGACAGAGAGAGAGAGAGAGAGAGAGAGAGAGAGAGAGAGAGAGAGAGAGAGAGAGAGAGAGAGAGAAAGAGAGAGAGAGAGAGAGAGAGAGAGAGAGAGAGCGCTAGGGTTGCTAACACTATGGTTGGGTTGCCAGAATGTTGTAAAATCCACATAGATGCTCAAAAGTACACATCAAGGCAACTGATGTCATGGGTTTGAACGATATTAAACCAGTTAAACCAAGATGGCATAATAATGAACGGCTGACATCCGAAAAAAATGTACAAATCAGTAATTATAAACTATTAAGGGATTTAAATTATTTTATTTGGATGTCTTCAACGTTTTAAAAGTATTTGTATTTTTATGATGGGACACACGATGCAAAAATAAATAAGAATAAACTTGTAGGCAATGAAAGAACTACACGTAAACATAAACACTTTTTTACATTATTAGATTATTTTAAAGAAAATCTGCCCAATTTAGCAATAAAACGCCAATCTGGCAACATTGTGGAGGAATTAGACAGGTTCATGTATACATTTGGTCTCCTCTCGTGCGGTTTTCCTCTCACCAGATTGGACGCGTTATCATGCCAATCAAGCTCCCATCTGATTGTATGGAGAGTGGAGCTGAAGGCGGAGAAGGGGGCAGATGCTTTTTTCCCTACCCGTATTCCGACAAGCCCCGCCTACTGCGGAAGGATTGGTCACTAGAGCCCAACTACCTGCGATAGGATCTCCCCACTTCCTCCTGTAATCAGCACGTATGCACTTTATGTATGTACTTTAACCCTTTTCTCCCCCTCTTATACATACATATTTATATAATGCAGCACTACATCAGTACTTATAATGTAACTAAACATGGATAGCATTTATTCTAGCTTTTCAAACTTTCTTTATATCCAAAATATATATACAGTGTTTAGGGAAAACCTCATAAATGTGTATATAATGCGCTAATACACTCTCAATAAACCGAGTTTATATAGTATAAAAAATAGTAGACATACAAGTGCATCTCCAAAAATTACAATATCATGAAATTTGTCATTTGTGTTCATAATAACGATAAATATGTCAAGTTTCTTTGTTTTAATGTTTATACTATTTGAATTCTAATTTACTCAAGCTCCAAATGAAGTATTCAAATAATCTGATATTCCGAATTTCTGATTTTTAGGAACTATACACCATGATGATCAACTGTACTTGGAATTGCATGTAATGGAAATAATATATAAGTTTACCTTTTTAAAATTAAATTATGAACAACAGTTATCTCTTTTCACAATACTCTAATTTTTACACTAAAGTTTTATTGAAACTATACACTCAGAGAAAAAATAGGGCCTGTAGTACTGAAATTTACCAGTCCTTAGCTGATTTTCTCCATAATAAAGACTTATTTTACCCTGTGTATACATTGTACTATAAATGGGGGGCGGTGGCTTCAACCGGTGTAATTTGTCTTTGCTACTAAGAGGAATGTTCTCATAGCAAAATAAGAATTTTTATTTCAATTTATACTCAAGATGAACAATACATATGTATATTTTGCATTCTATAAACTATTAGCCAGTCCTGAGCCAGCTCTACGTCGCTCTGGCCAATCCTAGCGTAGTGGGCGTGGCTTGTTGGAATACGGGCGGGAAAAATCCATGTCGAGGAGGAGCTGACAGGAGAGAGGGGGAAAAAAACAAAAACAATCCGTGCTGACCGCCATCTTGAATCCAGTGTAGTTTTCCCCTCAGTGAGGAAAGAGAGAGGCAACGCTTTGGCTTTGAGGAGCAGGGGAAAAGTCTCGACGTTGTAGCAGTTGAAAGTGTAAAATAATGTTACAAGGCGGTTGTGGGAGAAGAAGAGTAGTTAGAGCTGTTTGAGAGGTTTTTTTGTGAGAAGACGCTGGGCTCGGATTATCAGCTTCGGCTGATCTCGTACTTTTTAGCCGTTGGGCTCGGCGGCAGTTAGCCTGCTGGCTAAAACCACTCTAAACTCTGTAATAACGTCGGTCTGACAAGAGACACGTCTTTGCTTTTAGCTGACAAACAGATTGCTTGTAGTTTTGCTAGGTATTCGTTGCGCAGCACGGTTTGGGACTATATTTTTGTCTTTTCTTACAGCAGGATGATATGGATTTACCCGTGTGGCCATCACCATCCTGGAGTGTGAGGATTTAAGAAGAGCTAAATAGTTCTAGTCCTGTTATTGAACTTGTCTGCTTAGAGACATTTATTTTGGACTTACAGTAACAGTTTAATACACCTAAAGTGAAGCTAGAGCTGGTAGTTTTTTTATTAAAATGAATTCAGTAGAAAGTGTCCCATATCAAACAGAGACACAGATAACGTGGCTTTGAGAACCGCTTTTAAAAGTTCGCTTTTCATCCAGTTTTATTTTTCCAATAAGCCTTGAAGTGAAGATGTACGCTCTCGGGTGTCTGGAGCGTCTCCCAGCCCGGAGAGGAGCCGGTTTGGTGGAGAAGCTCCCCACCGCCTGCTGAAAGGCTTCCTGTTGGCTTCATTCATCTTCGTTTGGGCAGCCTCTTTAGCACGGACACTGTGCTGTTTTTATTAGTATTTTCTCGGATTTATTCCAGTGAAGGAATCTCTCTGCCTTGGGACCGAACATGGGGTCTGCAACCAAACTCGCCTTTGCTGTTTTCCTCATCTCCTGCTCCTCAGGTGGGTCGCTGATTTACTAACGTCCACATTTTCTCCACCAGGACGAAAGCCCACGGTCACAGACACGTGACCCCGTGCCTGTAATCTGGCGCTGCGTTTATTTATTTATGCTGTAATCATCCTTGCAGAATGGCTGTATTATTTCTCGTGATTCAGGTCCGTCAGGAATTGTTTGGCTTGAAATAGGAAAATTCCACCTTTCACCTCTTTTGTGTGTTTGTTGGAGGAGCTGCGAGGCTTTTGCTGCATGAATCGGATTATGTGCACACAGCAGAGTTTAAATAGCAACAGTGCACATTAAAGCCTGTTGCTTTGGCTTACATGTTACCCCAGTAGGCCTTTTTTATACCTGATCACAAATGAGTGTTGCAGAGGCAGCACGTTGTGCTGATAGTTTTCATGGTTTTGTTGTTTCAGAGATTGAAAGACTGTCTACTTGTTGAGGATTCTTCTGTTAATATCCTATAGTCTCATTGATTATATACATGATATCTGTATCGTTATATTGTATTTCTGTTCTGGTAAATTTACTTATTTGATTTTATTCTCCTCTCAATATGTGGTTGTCATTGGTCTTCAGCAGTTTTGACCTTGACAGGATCAGATGATTGCTCTCCTCAAGCGTGTTTCTTTCTAGTGTTTCAGTATGTGGTGCTCTGTTTGAGGGTGTGTAACGTGGTGCATTCGTGGTTGTGTAATACTGTGTGTGTGTGCTGTTGTATGTGAGGACTGTCGAGTTGGGCTGGTGCCCAGAACAAGGTTAATTACGCTTTCACTCTTCTCATGAAGGCAGGGATGGGATTAGATAAGAACAGAAGGGCTGAATTTAAGAGACGTTTTAAGGACGCACAGAGAAATGCATTCCAGATATGAGGAATTAGGCTTTGGGGAGTGTGCGTGTGTGTGTGTGTGTTTGAATGACATGGAGTCATATCAGTTGCCTGCCTGTTGCAGCCTGCTTGCTCAGCATTTTTGGCCCTTGGTATGAAAACAGTTGCAGTTGATTCAGATCATAAGATTTACAGTTTGAGTGCGATGCAGATAAATGAACTGATCAGAGTCCAGGAAAAGAGTGCCAGTGGCAGTATAGACCAGGGTTGAACTATATGAACAAAATGCCATATTGCAAATATGTTGTTGTTGTATTGCATTATATTGATTGCTATTAGTATTTTGCTATACATTAAACATAGCCTTCATTATTTTTTACCAGTGATTTATGTTTCTCACATGGTTTCAGGGTCCTGATACATAAATTTATCTGGATGATCTGTTATTCTTCAGCAGAATAAAAAATACATTTCAGAGTCCCATTTGCATATTTCAGTGTTCTGCAATATCAGTATTATTGTAATCATTAACAGGACGATGCAGCTCTGGTATGGACAGTCAGGATGGCACGATCACCATTCAGAACATTAGAACAGTTTTGAATTCAGTTTGGAAACGGTCATCTTATGACTTTATATAAGTAATTTAATAGAGCAATCAATATAAACATGCATGTAGCAATATTTCTGAATATTCTTTTACATATTCAAATCTGCAAGTGTGTTATAAGTACACAGCACATTATCATGCTTTAAGATTAATGCTCAGTACGGGTTCTAATGATTTTTAGATTCCACGGTTCAGCTCAAACCTTGTTTTATCTTGAGCTAATCAAACTTGCCACTCCATCATAATTGAACTAAAAAAGTCAGGTTACAGATGCAGTTGGAAGAATCTAAAATAGGTGTAATATTTATAAAATGTAGTTTTTTTGCGTGTTGTTTTAGTGTTAATCGTTAAATGAAAAATGAGCGCTTGCCTCAGCACTGGTGTTTTGGGATGGAGGTGATATGGTTTTGTTATCTTTACAGCCCTAATGTGCAGGTATTATCCTGAAGCTACTGATGCGAGTTGTATATCTGGTGTGCAGTTGTGTTGTGATGCATATCATAGAAAACATGCTCTTTTGTGCTCGATCCTACCCCTGCTTTCCATCTCATTCACATGAACCTCAATACCGTTGCTTTTTAAAGCTGCCCAACAGTTGGCTGTTCAAGGTGATCCTCTAAAGACTGATGACACAAGTAAGAGTAATAGTATTACACAGCCCTGACCTTTGTCCTTGCCACTCACAGGATTACACCAGAGTTTTCCTAGACCAGAGTGTACAGTCAATTGCACATCACTGATTGGATGAGAGTATGGAAGCAACTGGCAAATTATCTGATTTTTACACATGAAAAGAAATCTCAGAACTCCTGGAGCTTTGTAGGAGAAAGAAAACATGTTAACTGAAATTTGTATTAAGTGTAAGAAGATTTTATTGTAAAGTTGGGATTTCACAATGTATCAGTGGCTGATATTTACCAATAAATAGAAAAAGTTAATTGTCATTGTTGGTCTCATTGAATTTATGACTGACAATTATAACTGATAATCCTGTGTCCTATTTTTAGCTTGTATAGTGGATCCTTTGGGCCACATGTTGTCCTTTAAAGGCCATTTTGTGACTTTTAAAAGTTTGTTTTTATTGGTTAAATTATTGGTAAATTATGTCCATAGATGATTATTATTATTATGATTATGATTTATTATTATTATTATTAGGGCTGTCAATGCCTGTGATAAGGCATTAACGTGATCTCAATTTAACACAATTAAAAAAGTGCCTTTAACACAAGTTCTATTTGTCCCTGCGAGTCATCTGTAGTTCATGTTGAGACTTGACTGTGCGTGACAGCATTAAGAGTAGAGGAGGCTGCTTTATAGTCCAGTGCTTCTCTAATGATGATGCAAGGCACTATACAGTGAAACCTTGACTTACGAGTTTAGTTTGTTCTGTGACAAAGCTCGTAGCTCAATTTACTCGTATTTCAAATTAAATTTCAAAATTAAAGTGAATTTAAATGCTATTAATCCATTCCAGCAACCCAAAAACCACACAATTATATATAAATATAATTTTAATAACAAAATGTAATAAAATGTGTTTTTTTTATAATAAAGATGTACTTTATAAAAACAACTAATATATAAAAACAACAATACATAATAAAAGAGAATGTAGAGAAATAAACTGGTTTATTAAGTGTATTTACATTAAAGATCAGATGATCTTCATCGGTGACGTTTGTCTTTTTCTCCACACTTTCCTCTCGTTCACTTGCAGGACTTTTCAATAAAATTTTGTCCAAAGAACTTTGTTTCATTCTCCATTTGAAAATATTTAGAAAATGAGTGATACATGTTTGTTTACACAGTGCTGCACCACTACTACTTCTGTGGTGTCAGCAGTGATATCTGCGCTCTCACTCATTTGTGACTCCTCATGGCAGGTGATTGAATCTCTTGCAATTAATCAGGATTAACTATATGAAATACTGACATTAATTGTGATAAAAAAATTGATCGTTTGGCAGCTCTAATTATTATATTTCTTACAATTATCTTATTGGACCAGAATTTTTCATATCACCAGTCTAGAAGCGTTTATTGTAAAGGCATTTAGGTAATTATTTTGTCAGGAGGATGGAAAAATACCACAGTGTTAATAGTATCACATTATCCAAACCTAGACATGTATTACCTGCTACAGTGTTTGCTTCCTCAGGAAAGCTAATTATAGGCTTCAGTGCAACAATGATCTTTTTTCATTGCTGATTAGTGTTGCTGTACATAGTTATTAGATGTGACAGCATGTTTTACAGAACAGCAAGATGTATTTTGACTGTAAGGTCGCAGTTGGCAACCTGGCTCGCACTTGTCTGCTTCTGAAATAGGCCAAAGGTCTACATCAGGCTTCATCCTCTTTAACTTAAGCCCACAGAGCTCCCTCAGACATATGCCAAGGTTAACGTAGCTCAGAAAATCCCTGCCCTCTAACACACAGACACACACACTCTGTAAGACTTGTGTTGGAGTGAAAGAGAAGGACTGAAGGCAGCTTAACTTTATTATACAGATGATGGGATTTATGGCAGCTTACAGAACTTTTCTTCAGTGTCAAGATACAAAAACCACAGCTAGTAGCACAACACTTCATCCACATTTTGCCAGCGTGTCAGATATGAGCAGAGCATAGCTTCAGCTTACAGTGAGATCCGAACACCCTTTATCATCTTTTCCTCCGTATTTCTCAAGTCTAATCAAGCAACCAAGGAAAGTGTGATGTTTTGTACTGTAGCTGATAGGTACTTTAGCTTATAGCTGATAAGCTGTGACCAACAACTAATCTAAGTTTTTACCCTGTGAGCTATACTTTTAAGTGATTTAATTTGGTCTCCAGTGCAAAACACTATCTCTCCTAACCTTGCTGAAAAGCTACATTTTTGCTAGAGGGAACATTAAATTAAAAAAAAAAAATTGACTCTGCCTTTGGCAAATTCCAGAGGAGTAGCATGCAGTGTTGTCCGGAGGTTCATTAAAGTGTCCTGAGTGTGCAGAGTGGTCCTGTGTGGCCCCTGATTGCAGAGGAGGTCACTAAAGGTCACAGGTTCATGGTGGGTCAGTGGGGTTTGTTGGTTTATGGTAGCGTCAGTTCTCTAAATTCCTGTGGTGAGTGCAGGCATCTCCAGAGCTGAAGTCCAGAAGGCAAAGGGAAGGGCAGATACAGTAGTTATCTTTTATCCTTTATGAGATTAATTATCATTTCAATTTAATTTCATATTGAAATCATACTGAAGTCCAGAACTGTAATTATATTATATATTGATATTGACTTTTTATTGAACCAATCATGTTTCTTTAACAGTATAAACAGCAGCTGCAGTGAGTGAGACTGTAGCATTTGATTGTTCACTTACGGAGAATTAAAAAAAAAACTATTTTATCTGATTATCTGACATTTGAACTGTGATCATAATGGTGCTTTATAGGATGTCATGCCATTAAATCAGATGTAAGAAAATATCAGTATATATCAATACAATATTGATGTATTGCAATGTTATGCTTTATGACTTGATCAATTTTCAAAAACACAGTCTGGATTTTTATATGCAACACCACTTAAGAGAAATGAAATATATCTCCAGCCATTAGGTATTTCCACTCTAAACAGCATAAGGCCACACCACTGACAGTTTTCTCAAAATTAGATTAAAAAAAGCAATGAATTGCTTTGTTTACATTATTGAAATATATTGCTGTGTATTCACTTGTAACTCCTAAAGCAGGATATATAACCACACACCTATATGTATGTGTATATGTATTTGTATCACCAATGCACAAGCCTACATTAAAACTAATCACAGTTCCTTCCCTACTCCATTGGAACTTGGAGCACCTCATTTAGTCGTGGTGTGGTTACAGAGTATATTTTTCACCAAAGCTTCTCATTGTTAACACACACAGCACTGTAATCTGCAGCTTTTTCACTTGGAAAGAGCACACTGAGATGATCTGTGATATTTGTGTGAGTAAGAGGGAGAGCGAGGGTGTTGGTGGGAAAGGAAGCAGTGAAGTCCGCCAGCTTTACTCTGTTTGAGTTGATGTGTTTGTATGTTGGCAGTGTTTGCCTGTGTATGTGGGTGTGTGTATTTGAGGGTCTGGGCAGTGGGATCAGGGACACTTGAGGACAAATGTTGGAGGAAATCTTGCCAGAATAATTTAAGGGCTGTAAATTTAGCTGTGAACTGAGAGCACGTGTCACTTACGACAAAAAACTTTTGGCATTAACCTGGACTGGACCGTCGGTATTATGACATATATATTTGTGAATTATTTAATAATACTTTATGTTTATACACACATACACAGGGGTGTGTGTGTGTGTGTGTGTGTGTGTGTGTGTGTGTGTGTGTGTGTGTGTGTGTGTGTGTAAATAAAATAAGGCACATCGTGTTTTGAATGACCTCTTCAACAGGGCAGACACAGAATGAAGGTTAGAGAATCAGGCTTGGGATAGAAGGTTTGCTGGTTTGAGCCCCCTGAACCAGCACAAAAATGAGTGGATGGGCTGTAATGCAATGGTGCTTTACGTGCTCTTGACTTAAATGCCATAGCTTTACTGCCCTTGATCAAGGCACCTAAATGCTCGCAGTCCCTAGTGTTCTAACAGCAGCAGTGTGTATGTGTATGCTCATTACCAAGGATGGGTTAAATGTATTAAATTATTTTCCCCAAGGAGATAAATGAAAGTGCTATTTGTTCTTTAAATTATATTGTATAGTCTTCCTTTTGACTGTACTTTCAGTCCCTAAATGTCCTGTTCTTCTGGAGTACAATTTGAACAATATTGTCTGGAGTGTAATTTAAATGTATTGTTTTGAAACATCAGTCAAATTTGCGATTCATTCTAATGCAAACAGTTATTGGCCCAGACCAGTATTGTCCTGATCACTGTGTATGCCTAGTAGGAACATTTATGAGTGGATGATTGTTACTTGTACTGCTTGTTATACAGACTACTTGTATGCATCTGTAAATCTACACAGACTTTCAATGGTCATTTTATTGTAATATCCAATCTTTCACACCTGCATACACATTCATGCATACTCTGCCTGTTCCTGCAGGACGCACAGTGGTTTTGATAGGATTACCACATATGATGATGGTGTTGATGATGATGATGCTAAAGCCGCTGGTAGTCACTGCTCGCCTGCCAGTCTGAGCACACTATTTTTAACAGCATCAGTGGTTCTCTTATCTTCCTCCCTGCATGTCTTCAGTAAGTACTCTGGGAACAGGGAGGTATATTGATTTATCTTCCTGTGATTTGGCAGCCTTGTGTATAATTTGTCCCTTCTGGCTACCAAAGTGTACCCATGCAGTAGTAGTGTGTAAACGAGAGGTGTGTGGAAAAAGCTGCATCTAGTTTCTTACTAATGAAAACACTATGTATACGTGTGTGTATTTTAGTGTTAATTTCTTCACAAATTATCAGCTAACTTGTAAATAATGACTGTAACAAGATCTATTTGTATTAAATGAAGGATAGCTTCCTTGAACCCTGAAGCAGTCCAGCAGGCACAAAAATTGCTGCTGTAAGTCCATGATGTGAGTTCCTGGGTTGAAATTCAGCTAAATCACTACGGTACTTGGAATGGGCTAAAAGTACATGAGTCCTAGTGCCATTTCTTTTTTTTAAAAGACATTCTTTGTGTTTTTACTCCTGTCAAGATCCACCATGTCAGTATTTTTCTCCATCCAAATCTGAATTACTCACTGTTTCTTTATCTAACTCTTGAGCTTGTGTGATCATTTTAATCCCAACCAGATTCAAATCTCAATGATTTTCTTGGCAAATGTTGTTTCCGGGGGATTGTTGGCTCCTGTCATTATCTGTATTTAGTCTCTTAGTATGTGGATCCACCCGATTCGCGAAACAATTAAAATGAGTTGAAGATCTTTCAATCCAAACACTACCTGGTTTATTATGAAGAAACTAACATTGAAGAGCCCCCTAAATGTTGCTTGTCCTATAGTGGTTTTAATGTCACCACGAGACTCATTACCAACACTTGCATCATAAAATATTCCAATCCAAATAGGGCTCAAATCGAAGTTTTCATGCTCAATTTTGTTTCAAACCAGAAGACAGAATTGATTGCAGCAATCCCCTTTGAGATCAATGCAATTTTGTTTGTGAATGTTTATTGTCCAAATGCTTGCATAATTAGACCTTTAGTCAGCAGAACTGAAATCCCCCTTTCGTCTCCTTAAGTCCCAAGGTAGTGCTTGAGTTGGTAGAGCATTGGCCCAGCGCACTGGCATTAACCAGCCAACTTAAAAAAGTTGTTCAATCAAGAATAATGGTTCTACTTATTCCCTATGTACTTGATCAAGTAAGACATGTTTGAAGTACTTTTGATTAGAACTAGACTACAACTCAACAGTCACCTTAAAAACATGTTCTGTTTAGTTGATGTAATTTGCTGGACATTACATGAGCTATTTAATAGGTGACTGATGAGTTTGAGTGTTTGTTGCAGTATTGGAATGAGACATAACTAGAGAAGACTTGAGCTCCACATGTCTTGGTTAAACCATTACATCTCAGGTAGGAGTGTGACTTTTTTAGTGAAGTACTAGCCCATTATTTACAATCATCTCACACATTAGAGCACTATAGGGCTCAGAATCTATAATGAGCCCGCACCATTATAGCCCCCCCCCTTTTGCTCTCTCTCTCATATACACACCAGCATTTTCTTAAATTCCACTAGTAGAACAATCATTCTGAAGAGACAGAGATTAATGTTTGCAGCTCAGTGAGCTCAAGTGCATTTGTTTGAACAAGTCTTCTAAACCACACACACAAACTTTCCCACATCAAGGTACACACCTAGCCCCGACCTGATTCTCCTCGTAGGTCTCCCATGCTTTAGGTTCTTTTATTAGTAGAGCATCAACACTGTTGTTTATTGTGTGTGTGTGGCAACATAGCCTTTACACGCCCATACATTTTCTGTGGTATGAAAGGGGAAACGAACCAGAAAAAATTGCATTATTAAATTGAAAAGACAGAACCCAAATCTCAGTGAATATAAATAACACAAAATCTCAATATAAGCATCTTAAAACTGAAGAGTGCTTGTGTACAAATAAGTTACACTGTTACACAGCACAAAAGCAAAACAGGCTCACTCGCTGACCAGCATCTTGCATTTATTGCTCTACAAAAAGTACAAGCCTATTTATTAAATTATTGGTTAAAAAATAATATTAAAAACAATTTTCAACAAATAATGAATCCTATTTAAGAAGCTACAAAAATCACAATCAGAATTTGGTAAAACCTCACTTTTAAAAATGTTAAAATATTTATTTTAGCCACATTACCTTTTGTAAGGAACAAACACTGCGTAGGGGAGGATGAGCAGAGAATGGGTGCAAATGTGCCAAAACCAGAAAAATAATTAATTAGTAGTAAGTCAATGCATAAAGGAGAGTGTATAAACAAATTTAGACTATCCCAACAAAATGTCTGTTCTAGATTTTTTAAAATGGTCTGTGTCATAACAGTGCAATATTGTACTCTATTTTTGCCATAAAGCCCAGATTTAGGCTGCAGTAGATTAACATTGACTTTCCTACTGGAAATTCATATCTCCATTGCCCGCACTCCACACACACACACACACACACACACACACACAATTTAGAGTATCGAGTAGGATTCTTGTTTTCGTTCTGCTCCGCCGCTGCTTGTTGTTAGTGTTCTGCCTGTGTGGAAATGGAAGTTTGAGTGTGTGACCGAACACTGTTTTTTCTGACCTTACCTTTTAATCCTCACTCTGCACTCAGCTCTGTGTTCAATGTAATTTCACGGTCAACTGAAGACTGTGTGTGCATAAATGCCTGATCAGTTATTTGAGTGTATATCAGTTATTTAATCTGACCACAATGACTTGATCTTAACTGTTTGTTTATCTCAGAAGCCAACAGTAGTGTTACTAGCACATGAGGCAGATTTCATAATGGACATCATTTAATGTGAAATTTTCACTGACACTTCATTGCAACATAAATAATTGTGATTGACAGTTTGTCTCCTCTTATTCATGGAATGTTATAGTTGCCAAAAGAACTACTGAGCTGTCCTGTCCACACAGCTCAGTAAACAGTGCTCATTGTAATGGTCCTTGTATTACTGATATTGCAGCAATGTATGTAGGCAAGTCCTCTGCTCTTTCTATTTTTGCTCTGCTTTAGTGCATCCTAACCTCACCAGATGAATGTTCTGTTAGATGTCTTTATGAATCAAATTGTTGACTTAAGTACTATCATGGAAAAAGTAATGCTAGCCAGCCTTTAACCATGGAAAATTAGATTCATCAGTACTGCATCGAAACATGCATCATGATACTTGGATTGTGGTAGTTGTATTTTGGTCATACTGTGCACCACTAGTTTGAATAAATGGTGTGTGAGAGTATGACCCTGTTATTACAGAGTGAGATTAATGGATGAAGTTAGTATGAAGAAGTGTGTGCGCGTGCGCGTGTGTGTTTTTTCCTGTTGTGACAGCAGTAACTGCTGAGAGAGAGTGAGAATAATGGATTACAGCTTTAATGTTTGTGTTTTTATACTCTGGATGGCTTTGTGTATATGTTTATAATCGAGGGCCTTTTCTGACATCATTAATAATAGGGATGCACCGATACCACATTTTTTAAAACCGAGTACGAGTACAAGTACTTACTTTTGAGTACTTGCCGATACCAAGTACCAATAAGAGTACTAATAAATTTCAATACTTACATTTAAAATGAAACTGAGCCTGTATGTGTGTCTTATGGCTCCAGTTAGACGTGTTTGTGATCTATTTAATCTAAACACCTAAGACAATGATAACAGATTACACATTTCCCCTTTATACACTGAAACATTCAAAAATGAAACATATCAGATATACATAATCATCACCGTTAGCGAACTAGCTAGCTACACTACGTTAGCTTACCTTTTTGTAAAGCTCGTGGTGGTGAGAACTGAGGACCTCTTGAGGTTAGTAGTGTTTTTCCCAGTTATTTTAAATCCACAAGCTTTGCTTTGTTTTGTTTTGTGTGGCAGCGAAAGTGAAATTACTCCATAAATCGCTTCTTCTT